>JAQQZY010042196.1:0-10784 GCA_030068375.1 Ostorhinchus rueppellii | reverse complement strand
ATATATATATATATATATATGTGTGTGTGTGTGTGTGTGTGTGTGTGTGTGTGTGTGTGTGTGTGTGTGTGTGTGTGATCGATTGAAGAAAAATTAAGTTGATTTAATGTTTTAGTTTTTAGAGTGTAGAGTTTTCTTCAGAAATTTCAGGTTGTGCATGGTTGTTGAACATTGTCTTGTAATTGTACTTTTTTTAAAAAAACAATAAAACAAAACTTGATGTATATATGTAAACTTGATATTGATGTATTTGTAAAAACTTGCTTTTATGTAAATATTTATTTTTATTGTAATATTTATGATAAGGTGATAGTTTTACCTGTATTTATGGCTTCTTATGGGTGCTCTTACCTCCATAGGCTCTTCCACCTTATCATCTCTAGTGTATATGAAAGATTGTTTTTTCTCTCTCGGCATAATGACGATAAATGCCACGCTCAGTTCTTGAAACGTCGCTCCAGTCTCATGCTTTTCTCTGACTGAACTAATACACTATGATACCATTTATCAACTTAAGCCTCATATCATATACAAGATGAAATAAAACATTGATTTTAAAGGTCCAGTGTGTAAGCTCTAGTGTTGGTTGTGGTTATTAGCCAACATTATTTCAAAGCTAATGGCTCATTCCTGCAGTGACACCAGCCTGTTCATTGATTTCTACATAGAGGAAACAGGTCCGTTTTTCCAATGAAAACCCTTCTGATCACTCCCAAGACGGCCATTTTCACATGAAGGTCAACTCTATTTCTACGCTAAGTTGCAATCACAAGGTAGAGAGAAGTACATCACACAAATCACTTAAAAGTAAACTACATATATCAACAGTATCATATTTCTAATGAATAAGTATATGTCTGTATCTGCTTTTAAATCCCTTCTTGAAACCCATTCTTTCTCCTCGGCTTTTGAAACCATGTGAGATGTTTTAGATGTATCATTCTTATTCAACTGTTTTAGTTGGTTTAATTGCTATTTTTAATTTGTTGCTTTTAATTTTTTTTTTTAATCTCTTCTTGCATTTTACTCTTTCATTCTTTATTTATTTATTTTTCTGTACACCACTTTGGTCCACTGTGGTTGTTTTAAAAGTGCTTTACAAATAAAGTTAGACTGGATTGGATCTATGAACGAATTCTTGCAAAAATGATGAAATAAATGCAATAATTTCACTGTAACACATTTTACACTGCAGAAACGGGGTGTCTAAAAACAAGATAAAAACAATAATTCTGAGGAAAAATGTCTTCAAAACAAGTGACATATCTGTCCATGGAGCAAGAGAATTTCATTTGACAGGATTTCTTGACACGATGACACAGAGCCAACTCTCTGACCAATCAGCAGTCTGCAGTGTTTACATGCGTCGTTTTAGCATCTCTTCACACTTTGGAATCTTGGCCTAAGAAGGACCAGGTACCAGATTCTTGGTTATTTTACATAATGGAAACACAAAAGTGTCCAGTAGAGTCGGAATTATGTAGCGAAAATGCAAAATTAGTTAGAAACTTCTGAAAGTCTAACTAAACTGTGCAACCCAGAAGGAAAACTCCAACACAGTGGTGCTACATAATATGTACATCATGAAAGAAGTATGATACATTTGTGCAAATCTATGTTTTATTTAATAATTTGCAAAGAAGCAACATTCGGTATAAAAAAAAAAATCCACAATTTCTATAAGCAACATTCTTTAGAGTAAAAAAATTGTACAAGTGCAGGTACTGAGAGCTTTTTAATGGTTTATGTAAATGCGTTACTTAAGTTACCTGTATGTACATAAAGACATTGTTCCTTAAAATTCCCTAAAATTAGATTCCCTATCTGTATTTTGTATTTGAATTTTCTTTTATTTATAAAAAATAGCTTCTAAATATAATAGTTTCTGTAACTTAAAGGTGCCATGAAGCAGACTGACAGGAAATGTCTTTGGCTGAATCCCAATTCACCCCATAGCCCCTCCCCCGCTGTTTTGCACATTCACATGAGGGGATAGTGTTGTCCCGATTCTCAATTAGTCGGAGGAGAAGGGCTAAGGTGAAGGGCTGTAAAGGCCTCGAAACAGAGATTTTCCAGGACCACACTGTGAATGAAGGGGTAGGATGAGTTTCATATAATTCTCTTCGAATCATTGGTAAGATGGAGGTAAACACAAGCAAAACGTGCAGCAGTGATGAAAGAAACACACAAATCTAAGGACTTTCCTTATATAGAACTTAATCATTTGATCAACCGTTTAATGTCGTTTCAGTGTGTAATAGATGGTACTTCTGTGGTTTATAGTTGATAGACGTAAAACTACGACCAACGCCCATGGAACAGAGATGGTTACAGCTACTGATGACATGATGAATATAAGAAACAAAGTCCTCACATCTGTTTATACCAGCATCGATGACCACTGATGACGGAACAGGTCGCAAAGAGTTGTCCCATTTTATAGGAGAATGTTTCAACTCCTACCCATTGCAGCTCCGTTTCAAGGGGTAGTGCCAAGTGCAAGGGCCAAGGGTTAGGGCTAAGGGGTGAACTGGAATTGGGCCTCAATCTTGCTTCTGAATTGTATGGGATGGGTCATAAACAGACCTGTGTTGTGGACAGAATAAAACACTACAGTGGATATTGGTACAAGTTGAGATGACATTCAACAAAGACAGAAAGAGCTTATGCCTGGGGACAAGACACAACAAAACCAAAGACTGAACAAAGTGTCCCGTTTAAATTACTCAACATTTTCTTTCTCCGACCACAAATTCCTACAGAGATCCAAGTCCAGACTAGAAGTACAACCCCGTCTGATGAGAGATGAGCAGATGTTTGTGTTTAACTCCTCGTCGTCCACTCATTATGTTCCCAGACGTCGTTCTCTGGACCTGCGAGCCTGGAGCTGCCGGACGGGCAGTCGGATGGGCTGCTTGTTGAATCGTTCCATTATTTCTTTGATGCGGGACAGGTTGGTGCGGCTGATGGTGAAGTCGCACCTGGTGGCGCCCATGTCGTAGCCCACCTCGCACTTCTTACTGGTGAGGCTGTAGCCCTCGGCCCGGGCTGACACTCGGTACTCTCCGGGGTTCAGCAAACGCCAGTAGTCTCCATCAGCAGCTGTGAACACAAAACGGTACAACCAGTGGTCTCTTATTTTTTTTCCTGTGAGTATACATATGAAACATTTATTTTCAGATTTTGGAAACAACGATACACTTAAAGACCCAAACACACACTGAAGACCAAATCATTTACTGGTATAAAAAGTTAAATGCCAGTTCTTTAACATTAATCCTATCAATACATGTAAATAATTGGTGTAAAATACAGTTTTTTGTCTTTTCATGGTCATCAGATATGACCCATTTGCACTTTCAGAGGCTCCATTGTTACCATGGAAACAGTCATCTTCTACAACATTTATTCACCAGTAAAACCCATGGAGTTGGATCAATGATTATTAATGGACACACTTGTGTTTTATTACCTCCGCCAAGGAGGTTATGTTTTCATCGGCGTTGGATTGTCTGTCGGTCTGTTAGCAAGATGACTCAAAAAGTTATAGACGGATTTTCATGAAATTTTCACAGATTGTCAAAAATATTTTATCCAACAGATGATTATATTTTGGTGGTGATCCATACATTCAGCGCCATCTAGTGGATGAAAGTACAAACACTGCCTTGGCAGAGGTCTGCGCTCTCCGAGTGCTTCTCTAGTATGTTCTGTTAATGATAGATTTTACTGTTAAAAAAAAGATAGATTTGACTGAAAAAGTCACTCCTTCCTTCATTTTCTCTGTTTTTGATATAATACCCCTCAATTTTAATTTGAGCTTATATGGACATCAATCATAATGAGTACATTCAATGTAGAAAAAAACCTGATTTTTACTTAATAATGCAAAATATTGACCATATAATTAGAATAAATGCTGATAAATCACTTAAGAACGAATGAATGAATTTATTTTTGGTTTGTACTCAATCACTGCACTTAGTACAATAATTGTAATAATAAAAAAAAAGATTAATCCATCTCCTTCATCTACTGTTTATTTGACTGTCGTTTGTTTAATTCTGTAAAACCCTGTGAGGTAACCTTGTTGTGATACAAGGCTCTACAAATAAAATTCATTTGAACTGAACGGAACCTGATCCACTGCTTACATCAAGTAAAATGTGTACAGCATCAAGCACTCTCACCATTAAAAAAAACAAAATCATATCTACCATCTCAATTCAATATTCCTAAATTTTTTTTTGAAAATCAAGGCTTTTTTTTAAACTTACTTTAAAAAAAAAAAAAAAAAAAAAAACTTACTTACTTTTTAATAACTTTGCCAAAGGACAGAATAACTTAAACGCAAAAGGTTGATAGGCAAACAATGTAATGTCACAGTGTAACACTATA
Source organism: Ostorhinchus rueppellii (assembly GCA_030068375.1). Taxonomy (NCBI): domain Eukaryota; kingdom Metazoa; phylum Chordata; class Actinopteri; order Kurtiformes; family Apogonidae; genus Ostorhinchus; species Ostorhinchus rueppellii. Next base: position 6,386 of record JAQQZY010042196.1, on the reverse strand, counting down.
ACTTGTAATAATACGACTAAAAAAATGAAGAAAATGACACATGCTCGAAAAGGAGTAGTAAGAAGTGTAAACTTATATACTCCTGCCCCCAATCCCATTATATAGATTTCATAGATCGCTTTTAACCCATCTTCATGTTGTGGTCTTTTTGGTTGAAGCCACTTCCTTGTTGCTTTTTTCGCTCCAATAAGTCGTACTCTCATTAAATATTTGTCTCCTTTAGTTTGAATGTTCTGCATCATGGCCCCCACTTATGATGTTAAAACATCAAGTGGCATTGTGGTCTCAAATATAAATATAGCTTCCACACAATTGTAGATGTTCTTCTGGAATGACTTGGTTTTTGGACATTCCCAAAATAGATGGTAGTGATTCGCTCCTGTTGATCCACATAGCCTCCAACAGTTAGTTCACACCTCTAGATGCTTTTTCTGAGTAGGGGTAATAAAAAAAAAACTTATATTTTACCACCCAAATTCCCTCCAGGTGTGTGAAAGGGTCGTTTTCCACAGATATTTTCCCATTCTTCCACAGATATAAATCTCTTATTTTCTCCTTCCCATTTTCTTCAGTAAAATTAACACATTATTAAACCTCATTTGGGCTTGTCAAACTAGGTGCTGTGTTAAATAATCCAAACATGTACCTGGTCCATATGTGTTTGTGTTTCCTGTTGTCTGTGCATTAGCTTTAACACCTATCTACAACAGCGGATAACACAAGAAGCTTTAAATTTATTATCACTACAATATTTTCTGCTAATTTTGCTCACTTAACAATTTTAAAGACATAGTAGTGGCAAAAAAACAAAAAAGCATGGAACTTGCACAATATTTATGCTACAGCAGCAATATGCTAATGTTGTCCTAGAAAGCTGAATTTAATCAACCTACACTATGAGGCAGTAGCAAAAAGTAAGCCTCAGAAAATCCTTAATCTAAACCCCAAAATAAAAGTTAGAGAGTTCTTTGTGTTCTGCTTCTGTAAAAAGGAGAGTGCTTTGTTGTTCCTGTTCAAATTGTTAAAAATAACTCTGCTTTGTCATGTCGGATTTTCCTACTTCCTCCTTCTCCCTCCCCAAACACTGTGACCTGGGAACATACGCGAGCTTTGTGGTGTATTTTCCGCCTTCGATTCTCTCTCTCTCTCTCAAAAAAAAAAAAGACAGTTTTCTTCCCTCCCGTCGCCCAAACACCAACCTGACGAGCTGGAGGAAAATGAAATATGACAGCAGGTCTGTCACCGCCGCTGATCTACAGTCGATCCGAACAGTAACAAACGGACATCTGTGCTCGCATTATTCACATTCACAAAGCAGAAGGGAAGTTAATTGCTCCCTGAAGAAGCATCGCTGTAAAATGCTAATGAGCTGTAATTCAAGATGCCAAAACATCTTTGAGGTATTGATGTACATCAGGAACACCCGGGCTGTTTGGGCTTCTGAAGGGGCTCCGGTTGATTTGATCGGATGAGAAAAAGCATTTGGAAACGTCTGATTCGGAAGCTTCAGAATAGCACCAAGACTTTAAGCTGATGATTATTTAACCCGTACAGACCTAGAACTATTTTTGTAATGATTTTTTCCCCTACATTTAACTCTTAAGTGTTTTATCACCATTTATTACAATATTATCCCGTACATTTAGCAATTTTTCAGTTTAACTCTTGTTTCCCAATATGTAATTTTTTTTATTATTATTATTTGCAAAAGTGACATGCACAGATTTACACAGACGGCAGTCGCAGACAACACATAACATGGGACATATACAAAGATTATTGGACATATATTAATGTAAACAATACACAGATCTTACAAGAACAGTTGACTTGGAATGCTCATATAAAGCAAATATTCAGGCGTATTCACACCAGGAAGGTCCGTTAGTTCACTTACTTTAATGTTTTAATAGGATTAGTGGATCAAAAGTTATGAAACACTTTAGGTCAGGGGTGTCCAAATTTGGTCCTTGACGGCCGGTATCCTGCATGTTTGAGATATTTCCCTCTTCCATCACACCTGGAAGCCATTACATCGTTATCAGGTTTCTGCAGAGTTTAACGATGAGCTGATCATTAATTGAATTGAACCAGGTGTGCTGGAAGACGGACATATCTACAACATGCAGGTCTGGACACCCCTGCTTTAGGTTGTCAGAGGCTGTTCAGGTCTTTGAGGGATTCTAAGTAAACTAGCGCAGTGACCTTCTAGATGTGGTGGTGTTTCTGTTGGGGAGAGCTGAGTTTTAGGAAATATTCCACTGGCATTTTCAGTTGCATAACCTCTCAGCTGGCATGTCTGTTTCTGCACATGAAATTTGACACCATGACAATGTAGCCCTATTGTTTATCTGTTACTAGGTAACCCCCTTCAATGATAATTCTATGATTCTAGGCATTTCATCGTGATTATAAGGCTATTGAATTCCAAAATTACAAATATCTCCCAAAATATTGGGCCTATCAACTTGCAGTTTTCACTCGTCTCTTCCTTGACCAAATATAAATAAGTATGCCAAACTGCAGCAGTCAGCTCTTTCTAGATTTTGTGTGATGCCCAAGACACACACACAGAGTCCACTTCCCTTTTATAACATAGATAAAGCTCCATCTTTGAACTGAAAAACCTGTGCTCAGTTGACTCCAATCACAAACACACTGTGCATAAAACCCAACCTGACAGAAAAAGTTTATTAGGTTACCAAGTGAATAACCAGGCAGCAGAAAACGGAGCAGTTTTCAAAATAAATAACCTCAAATCTTTCCAGACTGCAACTGAGAGTCGCTAACTTTCTGAGAGGAAGCAGTGACTTATTCTAAGTTCCAGGAATAATAATGGCTAATGTCCTTTTGGACATTCGATTTCACGCTCTAAGTACAAAACTGCTTTGGCTTTGAAGCCTGCATTTTTTAGGCATCAGCAGAGATTGCCTTGAGGATGCATAATCAATGGCCAAATGCAGAGCAGAAGGTCCTCAGTGACACCGAGTATGACTATGAACTGAGTAAGACTCGGACCTGCGGGTCTGTCAAAATACAGCAGCTGCTTTTGTTTATGTTGATTTGTGAGAAGTTACTGACTGTAAGTCTGAGTCAGAGTTTGGAAATAACTCTGAGCTTCTGCTGCTTTAATTGTAAAATTTACTCGCGTCAACACACTGTGAATCAGAGCCTGGATCTAAACGTACTCACACAGAGACATATTGTCTTTCATTAGATTTATGAGTTGCATGTGTGCTTTTCCAAACGTAACATCAACACTTAAAACACAGTTAAATATCACTTCACATGCACTGTTTTCCTGCCTCATCCACATCCCTTTATGTATTATGTACTGATTTATAGGATGCAATGTTTACCTATTGGTTTTTGCTGGTTCTTTACTCTTGAATATGAATAAAACATTAATATATGCCTACTTTAATAATAAAAAAAAAAAATCTTCTGGTTGTAATGACATGCTGACCCCCTTTGGCCTACCCCCTTTACGGTATCGTCATGTTTTTTAGCTTCTCCTATCTACTCCCATGACCATGCATTGACCCTGAAAGACCTGAAAAATGTAGGTACAATGCTATCTAAATTTGACATGGCAACTGTGATTTAGGTTTAAAAACGAAGGTTAAGGCTGACGTCCTAGAGCTTCCCTATTTGCACTGAAACATCAAACATGAATGAGATCAGGTGATTTGGTGACTAGTAATCATGTTGAAACTGTTGCTGAATTTGCCAAATTTGAGGCATCGACCATGATTTAACCTTGATGACTTCGAGGCCCAAAGGACTGGTCCAAGAGCTTCACAAGTTGCACCAAAATACCAAAAATGACGGAAATTGGAAGATTTCATGAGGAGTAATTGATGTTGATGCCACTGCTGAAAGCAAAATTTTACTCCGCAACCCCAATTTGACCTTGAAAATAAAGGTCAAGGTCAATGCTCAAAGAACATGTTAAAGAGCTGTACGAGAAGGGATGATTTGGTGAAGAGTAATCATGTTGACACCGTTACTGACGGCCAAATTTGAGACATCCACACTTATTTGACCTTGAAAATGAAGGTCAAAGTTAATGCCTAAGAAACTGGGCGAAGAGCTTCCCAATTTGCACCAAAATACCAAACATGAAGAAAATTAGATGATTTGATGAAGAGAAACTGACACTGACACCACTGCTGAAAGCCAAATTTTTACACCGCAATCCCAATTTGATCTTGAAAATGAAGGTCAAGGTCAACGCTTAGAGAACTAGTTCAAGAGCTGGACGAGAGTGGATGATTTGGTGACTACTAATGTTGACACCATTACTGAGGCTAAATTAGAGGCATCAACCTTGACTTGACCTTGATCCCCAAAGAACTGGTCCAAGAGCTTCCCAAGTTGCACCAAAATACCAAACATGAAGAAAATTGGATGATTTGATGAAGAGAAGCTGACATTGACACCACTGCTGAAAGCCAAATTTTTACACTGCAACCCCAATATGACCTTGAAAATAAAGGTCAATGCTCAAAGAACATATCGAAGAGCTGTATGAGAAGGGATGATTTGGTGAAGAGTAATCATGTTGACACCATTACTGAATTTGCCAAATTTGAGCCATCAAACCTGATTTGACCTCCATGCCCAAAGAACTGGTCCAAGAGCTTCCCAAGATGCACCAAAATACCAAACATGAAGGAAACTGGGTAATTTGGTGAAGAGTAACTGACACTGATGCTGTTGCTGATAGCCAAATTTTTACACCGTGACCCCAATTTGACCTTGAAAATAAAGGTCAAGGCTAATGCTTAAAGAACTTGTCCAAGAGCTGGATGAGAACGAATGATCTGGTGGAGAATAATTGACATTGATTCCATTGTTGAAGGCCAAATTTGAGGCAAGGACCCCAAATTGAACAAGAAAGGCCCAAAGAACACCAACTCCAAGAGCTTCCTGAGTTTTACCTAAATCCCAAACATGGAAGGATATCGGATGATTTGCTGAAGAGTAATCACATCAACACTGCTGGAGGTACGAGGCTAAAAGCGTTACTGTACCTGTACGAATATCGTGGCTGATTCCTTCCACAGAGATGATGGCATTAGCTATTCCTCGACCTTGCATGTCTCGGACTACACCTTTGATTCCCCGATGCACCTGTAAATGATAGACCAGAGCATGTTTAAATCCTGCATCAGCTCTAAAACACTGAGAACATTTCACAGTTTAATGGAGGGATGAATAATGTATGATCTTTTCTCTACATGTAGAGTCAATATTTAAAGAAACACTGTCTTAACATGGGGTTAGATCCTCTGAAGTTCTCATTTATGGAAAACCCCTCTCCTTCTCTTTTCTCTTGCCTTGTACTGTATTTAATCATCATACGTTTCTGCTTTTTCCTCTGATCTTGGTCTGTATCTAAGTCTCCAAAGGTAGACGGTATCCATCTCGAGTGCAGTTCAGTCTGAGGTTTTTTTTCTCCTCAGATCAGGAGTTATACTTTCTTGCTGTCAGGGGACTTGTCTGTTTTTTTCTTTATATAACATTGTATAGTTTAGTTGTAAAAGTCACCTGAAATAATAGTGTATTGTGAATTGGTGCTACGAAAAAAAAAAAAAAAAAAAGATTAGTACATTAATTTTTTAGTTTGACATAATCCATTTTCCTCTTTTTAAAAAAAATAAATTTCAGGCGACTGATTCTGATGAGTAGTGTAGTGATGCTTTTGAACATATTTCCATGTGAACGGTGTGTTATTAGTTAATAAATGCATATTAATATACATAAAATAACAGGATTCTTTTCACATGCCACAACAATTCTTTGAATTATGATGTACTATGAAAATTAACCCTTAAAATTAGATCCCGTTAATAGTTTATTCACAATGTTAGTAAACACCTTAACCCCTTGACGCCGATTGTCGTGAATTCGCATCAAACCCCCTCCGCTCCAAAATGCAACTAAAATACCATCTACTCGAAAGCAAAAACACAACTCAATTTTTTCTTAAAGTCTGGTATAGTTACCTCCGCCAAGGAGGTTATGTTTTTGCCAGTGTTTATTTGTCTGTCTGTCTGTCTGTCTGTCTGTGTGTGTGTGTCTGTGTGTGTGTGTGTGTGTGTGTGTGTGTGTGTTAGCAACTTTACAGAAAAACTACAGGACGGATTTTCTTGAAATTTTCACCAGTGATAGAGAATCAACCAAGGATGTTGCCATTAAATTTTGGTCATGATCCGGATAGCGGTTTTGACGTCATGATGTCATAACTTTGGCAGAGGTTAATGCTCACTGAGCGCTCTTGTTTCATACTGTCTTCCACTTATAATTATAATCGATCATTCATTTATCAGACAGGGGTAGTTGTTTGTTTACCTGTTTGACTAGTTTCAGCTACTTCCTGT
>JAQQZY010042169.1:0-25750 GCA_030068375.1 Ostorhinchus rueppellii | reverse complement strand
ATCATTTGCATTTGTTTGTGTCTCTGATGCAGCCACTCCTTTTGAAACTAAAAATATTTTTCTGCAAATATTTCATGACAATTTCTGTGGTGTCAAAACTTTTTTCCACTACTGTATTTTATGTATAGTTTTATGTAGAAATGTATTGGAAGAGTTACATTAGTATTGGATTATCTGAACAATCACTGTGTTCAGAAGAAAAATTAACTGTTTGAAGTTATTTAAAAGCCAAGTGAAACTTGTGATATTTAAGACATTAAAACCCTTATTCATTAAGGACGTGTTATATTATACACTATTAAATCTCTGAAAAGTTCTGTAAAAAACACAGTATTTATTGTTGACATGTTGAAGTTGAGTAACTGTACCCGCTGTCTGACTTCCACCTCAGATCTGTGGGAGTTGCAGTGACAGCCTACAGTCCTCTGGGCAGTGGGGACAGACCCTGGGCCTCTCCTGATGAGCCAAGTCTGTTGGAGGACCCACGACTAAGAGCCATCGCCCACAGATACCAAAAAACACCTGCCCAGGTCATTCTCAGGTAAGAGAGGAATACTTATCAGCTTTTAAGTGGACATTTGGTCCAGTGATGGGGGAAACGTCTGACTTCTATTGCTTCATACATAGTGGTTTTGTGTGACAGGTGGCATGTTCAGAGGGCCGTCGTTTGTATCCCTAAAAGTGTGACACCTTCCAGGATTCAGCAGAACCTGCAGGTGTTTGACTTTTCCCTTTCAGATGACGACATGATTCTTATAGAGTCTTTCAACCGCAATGAGAGGTTCATCGTCCCAGCTGTTGAGGTGGGCCACTGCTCTTATGACAGGTTGATTTTAAATACATTTGTGTTCTATAAGTGTGACCAGACACCATATATTACTCATGTTTATGCGCAACAGCTATTTCAGTCCAAACTGCGGCAGACTCCCTCTGGGACAGCACATGGCTGAAACATCCTCCACAAATCTCTCATATGCACAGAGCAGAGATCCTATTTCTTAAAGAGCTACTGATTAATTTGGTTCAGGCTGACATGTCTGGAGTTAGGCTCCATGTTCAGAAACAGATGATCACACATAGTACACGTTTTAAATTTAGCATTATACATAGATATCTTTTGTTTTACCATCCTGTGTATAAGCTGAAAGGTGTGTTTTTTGTTAAAAATGTCCTCCATTCAGGTTTATTTATTTAGCTGGATGATCTGCCTTATAAAAAGGGACATCTTTTTTTCCAGGTCTGATTTTATTTGCTAGACTTGGAAGGAGACAGAAGAATATTTTAAGATCAAGGTGTAAAATAATCCCGTTATGTAATGAAATGTAATCTAATGATTCATCACTGCAGCAGTTCATTTGGTATCCCATATACACCCATGAGAGGTGCACTTTGAAAATCAAAAACATAAAACTATTAATCAATAAAACCGATGTTTTTTTTTCCCCCCACAGAGAGAAGGAAAGAAAGTATGGAGGGACGCAGAACATCCTCACTTCCCCTTCCATGATGCTTACTGAGCCATAACAGAAATGAAGGATTTACCATGTGAAGATCATTTCAACTAAAAATATTCTGGCGTTAATTAAACTGATACCAACACGTTTTTTTCTGTATAACTAATTTTCTCATTAAATATGCAAACAGTGCTGCTCCCTCAACCTCTCCCTTACTGACACTCTGTGGCGAATTACAGAATTACCTCCATGACTGATTATACAGCCTGCATGTTTACATTTGACCAGAAAATCATTAAATCACATTAGGCAGGAAATTGCAAATGCACCGTTCCTGAGGATTAGACTTTAAAACATATTAGGTCTGGTCACATCTAATCAGTGACAGCACATTAGCTTCATGATTAAACCCTCAATACAAGCCATCTGCTGGTTTGAACAACTTCAGCGTAAAACCTTTAAGACCATTATGACTGACTGCAGAAATTGCCATGTTGAATTTTAGAGCAACTTCCTGAAACCCTGGTGACAGATGACAACTATTCAGTTTCAAGTGGATATAAACACTGGATTTCAGGTCATGTGACTAATAGCTTATTGTAAAAGGTACATATGTATATTAAACTTACGAATACAGAATGTTAGACACTTTCTGCTTCCATTTCGTGAGATTTTTATTTTCAACAACATAACCTTGACAAATTTGTAATACATTAGATGCTACTGTTTATTTAAAAAAAAAAAAAAGAAGTCATTAGCAATATGTTTTTTCTTTTCGTTCTTATAGTCTAGCATAGAATCCCATCACTAAAGCCATTCATGTTGGTTGTGATATACTGAGAATGAGGCCACTCAATAACCCCCCCTCCCCACTGAACAAAATCTGCAGTCACTCACCTTCCATGTCCAACATCCCCTTAACCCCCACCCACATCAAAGCCAGGGCAAACCAAGCGGCTACATGCTTTCTCCGAGGGAAATTATACAAAAAAAAGGAACACATGAAAGAAGCACAAAGTCCTAAAAATGTGGAATCTGGTGAGAATTTGTACAGGTGTGATCCCAGTACTGACCACAGAGGGGCAGTATACATTTATCCATAAAGGTCATCGTCGTTGTCTTCATTGAACACTGGACCACTGCCAGTTCCACCTGAGCCATGGCTTGGACCACTGCCGCCTGTAGCACTGGAGGGAAACCTGCGGGGGCAAAAGAAGACATTCAAGTTTTTCATTCATTAGGATGATATACAATTTCCTGTCCTTGAAGGAATCAACCATTTGCCTGTAACGGATAAGAAAAACTTCTTACAAATGTTTTAAATTTTGAGATTATTTTTCAGCAACCAATACAATGCAAAAAGTCTTGTTGACAGCCAAAACAAACAGAATACTAATACGAAACGTCTCTGCATACCTGAAGCTGCCAAAGCCACGGCTCTGCTGCAGAGTCTGAGCAAACATCTCATATTTGCGAATGTCATTGTCACTGACGGAACGACGAGCAAAACGCATTGCCTCTTCAAAGTGGTCCTTCCTGATCTCGGGCACAGGATCGTCCTCCTCCACCTCCTGCAGTGAGAGGACAGACAGGAGTTATTAAAAAGGACGCAAAGGAAAAAAAACAGGTAACGTGCAAATGCCAAAGAGACTTTTACAAAAAATGATTTAATAAACACTGACCATGGCTGATGGGTTGGTCTGCCTCTCCCTCTCTCTGCGAATCTCATTCTCGATGCTTTCTCTGATCGCCAGCTTACACGCTCGCTGGCAGATCTCTGTAAGATCAGCTCCAGAGAAGCCATTGGTCATCTTTGCCAGGAAGTCCAAGTCCACATCCTAACGAGAAATAAATCAGAACATGGTTTTTTAGGACTGACCTTACAACAAAAATAGTCACTCTCCAATTAAAGCCAAGAGATAAGTGACATCTGATGGCAATTTTAGAAGTCTTTAAATGCTACATAAGGCAAAAATCTAAAATATATTTTTAAAAACAGGATCTGAAAAAATAAACAGTCCACTATGGTCTAAACAGACTGAACATAAAAAGATATACATTGCAACACCATTTCCTGTCACAAGAGAAGAAAATGTAGCTAAAACATAAATGTAGGACATCAGAGCCAATGGAGTCTACCCACTTGGTCATTACAGTTGTCATTTATCCATTTTCATACCCCCCAACCTCCTGAAACAACAGGTGCATTATCTTTTTTTCTTGGGTTACTTGAACAAGAATATGCTGAAAAGTTATTATAGAACATTTCCCAACTGATGTCTAAATACTGTCTACTGAAGCTTTAAGAGTGTTAAAGCAAAGATCGATTTAAAAAAAAAAAAAAAAAATCTTGGTAATAGAAACTATTCATTAAGTGTCGGTGTTGTTGGTCACCTTGCTGATGGGACTCTTGCGGAGGTTGGCCTTGAGGATGCTGATCCTGCTCTTCTCATCTGGCAGCGGGATGTAGATGAGCTGATCCAGGCGGCCAGGTCTCAGGATGGCAGGGTCGATGATGTCTGGTCTGTTTGTGGCTCCGATGATGAAGACATTCTTCTTACTGGACATACCGTCCATCTCCGTCAGGATCTGGTTGATGACACGGTCGGCTGCTCCGCCACCATCTCCTACATTACCACCACGAGCTTTGGCTATGGAGTCCAACTCATCAAAGAACAGAACGCATGGGGCTGCTTGACGAGCCTAGGAGCAGAAGAGATGGATTTTCCTCAATGTCATGAACCTTTGACATATTAATGTGCAGCAAAACTGTCCTTTTACACACTTACCTTATCAAAAATCTCTCTGACGTTGGCCTCAGACTCTCCAAACCACATGGTGAGCAGCTCAGGTCCTTTGATGGAAATGAAGTTTGCCTGGCACTCATTGGCGATGGCTTTAGCCAGAAGGGTCTTTCCACAACCAGGGGGACCATAGAACAGCACACCCTTGGATGGTGTCATGCCGAACTTGAGGAACTTGTCTGGATGCTCGACTGGATACTAAATTTTGTAAGGGAAAGGAAACACCATTAATATGGAAGACAGTCACTCTATGAAATGTCAATCTTACTTCTCAAAGAGGTTCATACCTGCACCAACTCCTGCAGCTCCCTCTTAACATCATCCAGACCACCGATGTCCTCCCAGGTGATGTTGGGAACCTCAACAACTGTCTCCCTCAGTGCAGATGGGTTGCTCTGGCTCAGGGCCCACTGCAAGAACAGCAAACGTGTTACAAAGTCTTATTGCTATGTTGAAATTTGTCGATTGTGTCAATAAGAAAAGAAATTACAGAATACCTTGAAGTCATCCATGGTAACAGCAAGGGAGTTCATGACTTCAGCATCAATGGTCTCATCCTCAAGATCAATCAGGTCCATTTTCTTCCTGATGGCCTGCAGGGCTGCCTCAGAGCAAAGAGCAGCCAGATCTGCACCGACGTGTCCATGGGTCTCATTGGCTACCTGCAGAAAGACCAAGACAGCTCTATTTTACAAGTAATTCCTACACTCGTTCCACATTCAGAAGGTATAAACATAGATAATATAAAATTTGAATTATGTGTGCATTTCTCAAACGCAACTTGGTTACTTGACAATTAGAGATCAGAGTGAGACATCAGAACTGCCTCAAGTATTGCCAGGTTCCAAACAAATGACCTCAAATACTGTGTACTTTTCTTCAATTGCTTGTAATAATAGCCACATGAGCAGTGTGTGAGACATCACCTGACTGCAAAAGGGGAATTAAGTGCACAGACCTGTTCCAAGTCAACATCGTCAGCCAACTTCATATTCTTGGTGTGAATCTGGAGGATTTCCAATCTGCCAGTGGCATCAGGGATACCAATGTCCACCTCCCTATCGAAGCGCCCTGCAAGGTGTGCGAGAATTAAATGTGCATCGAGGACATTCTATTCTGACAAAACTACAGTTTAGAGGTCAACCAGGAGGGGATTTTAAAGGCAGTTAAATTAACAATAGCCTGGAGCAGAGAAACACTTAAATTTGATTAATCTGCTGATAATACCCCACAATGACACACATTATTCATGTCTAACATGGTCTCACCTCATCCAGATAACATTTTCAACTAAACATCCATGTCAAAAGTACAAAATATAAAAACAAATGGGAGCTTATTTTCTGAACATCAAACTCAAACAAATGTATAAATATAAAACGCAATGTCAAACCAATAGTTTAAAGTTTAGGTGGGACTGATTTAATTTCTTTAACTATCCTTTTTCCCTTACACTCAGTATTTGCAATTGAGAACTTGGGTATTAGCCACTATCACTACTACAGTTCATTTTGGGGACAACAAATCAGAGGACAAGCAATTCTAGGATTTGGTTTTGCAATGTACTGTAAAAATAAGATTACCTACGAATAAGATTTAATAATGCATAGAATATTAATATTACTGTGCAATATATAATAACATACCTGCACAGTGACAACTGGTAATTGACAAAACCCTGAAAACTTCTCAACTGAAGCCAACAGTAATGCAGAAGGTTGCGGCGCTATTAAAAATTCACTAGTCCAAGATAATGCAAGGGTAAGTTACCAAATCTCCTCAGGGCCGGGTCAATGCTGTTGGGTCTGTTGGTGGCAGCCATGACAATGACATGAGCTCTCTGTTTCAGGCCATCCATTAGAGTCAGCAGCTGAGAGACAATGCGCCTCTCCACCTCCCCATGAGTCTGAAAAAACAGTACATCCAGTGTCACTATACAATTCACATTTAATAGTTACCTAGATATCAGTGCCTTGAGTACAGTGTATATAAAAAACATAAAGCTCGCCAACAACAAAACATTATGAGACATACTTTTCTCTCTCTTCTAACTCACCTTCTCTCTCTTAGGAGCAATAGCATCAAGTTCATCAATGAAAATGATGGCAGGAGCATTCTTCTCTGCTTCCTCAAAGGCTTTTCTCAGATTACTCTCACTCTCTCCGGCAAGTTTGCTCATGATCTCAGGGCCTTTAAAAAAAAAAAAAAACAACATATTACATATAGTGGTTCATTTATTTAAAAATATACATAAGCCACAAGACAAGAATCTAGGCAAACAGGCCAGAAAAAAAACAATTGACAGTGTCAAAAAAAATCATCCAAGATTCCATTTCAGGAGGTTTTTTTTTGTGTGTCCTACAAAAACTGAAAGATTACTTGGCCAATTATCTTAGTAAGATAACAATATCCAATCAGATTTTGCAAAACTGAGTAAAAAACAAAACAAAGCTGAAGTAAGAAGTAGTAAGAGTGTTTTATAGTTTCATGAAAGAACTATTTATATTTTGATGAAATGTGCTTCATATAACAAATCCCTAAAACAGTCAAGAACTAAGACTATTCTCAGGATAGCCAACAGTTATTGCACAATTACAAAAACTTAGCAGATATTATTCACACCATTAATAAGGAAGAAGAAGGCTCCAGTTTCATTGGCCACAGCTCTGGCAATCAAGGTCTTTCCTGTTCCAGGAGGTCCATATAGCAGAATTCCACGTGGGGGCTAAAAACAAAACACAAAAAACCCCAATTTGATATCACACCAAACTGTACAGCTTCTTCCAAATCAGCCATGCTGCCTTTATAAATTGTCTTATGAGCTTTGTGTCAATTAGAACAAATCTACAAAAATGAAGACTGTGTTCTTGGATTACACAGACAAAATTTCATATTGCAGGCCTTTAGTCTTTGCAAAATCAAATAATTCATCATTGCATTACCTTGACACCTATGGCCTTGAACAGTGCAGGGTGTCTGAGAGGCAACTCCACCATCTCCTTAATCTGAGCCAACTGCTTCCTCACACCTCCAATGTCATCATAGCCAACCTCATTCAGGGACTCCTCCTCATCCTGCACATAAAATTTTTTTAAAAATCCAAATTCAGCGAGATTTTGGTGAATGCTACACCACAAATATTGACCTGTAACCTACCTCTCTCCTGATTGGCTCTCCCTCACAATGAATGACTGTATCAGGAGCCACAATGCAATATGGAGAAGGGTCGGTTTCTACCACCTTGAACTCCACAGCACGCATACCTCCTCTGACCAGGAAAATGTCACCTTCACAAGCAATAATGAAACAATGTTAATTATACAACTAAGAGGACAACATGTTTAATACTGTAATGCATTTAGTCAACCAGACAATATAAAATGAGACTAACTGCACTGAAGACGGAACTGACCTTTGCGAATTGGCCTGTAAGCCTCTAGAAAGTATGGCTTAAGGTAGACCTCAAACAGGTTACCAGTGATTCCCTCTACTGTGTCGTCTATTGGTAGGACGTGGATTCTCTTGCCGTATTTCACATCAGGACATGGCTGAATGCTGGAGAAAGTATAATGCTTAAAACACACCTTTGCAAAAAATAAAGTTGAGGTTTTTTTTTTTTTAAAGTTTTATTTATTTTTAATGGGTAGTTTCCTTACCTAATAACATCCCCCAATCTGACCCTCAGGTTGTTGCGGACCACCCTGTTCATGCGAACCTTTTCGTCAGAGCAGGTGTCATCAGACAGCACAATACACACAGTCTCCCGCCTCTTCTTCCCCTTCATCAGGACTGTGTCTCCACGGAAGAGCTGCAGTTCATCCATTTTAGTCTTAAAAAAAAAAAAAAAACCCACAAAGTTTAATTGGGGCTTTCCAAAGTACAACATTAACACAATCAATAGCAGTTGTAGCTAAACTCTGGCAAGAAATCCTCACAAGGTTTTGGATTAACAGTTATCAGCCATGTAATAAATTTTATTTTCCCTTTTACCTGGGAAAGGGAGACCACACTGTTGTCTTCATTGATGGACTCATCAACAATCAGTCTGTTGGGCCTGTTCTTCTGTTTGAGAATTGCAGTGGCTAGATCATCATTTTTGGATCTAGGATTAGAAAGACAGATGCACACCAAGTTAAAAGAATAATCTGTTTTGTTTTTATTCAGAAATCTCAAATGCCTACTACATTTATAATTGATATTGATATTCTTGATCACAAAATATTTTATATGACAATAAAACCTCAGTTTTCTTCCACATGAAATGACCCTATCACACAACATTAAAAACATTTACTTAAGGTATCCTCTGAAGGTGTCTCATTCAATGATTACACGTGGGATATTGTGACAAAAAAACAACCTTCCATTAGACCACCCATGTGGTCTGCTTGAGCTGTACGTCCCTATTCATAACATTTGAGAGGATCTTAACAAGATTTAGATCAATTCCAAGATCAAGCTGTCTGTGAAGAGGGCTCAGACATTAAGGCAGGATCACCAGGCGTTAAAATCCTCTTAAGTACCATTTACTGTTGATAGTTCTGAGTTTTGTGTATGAACATTTTGGTTCTGAAAGTTGGTTTACTGATACGAAGACATGAGTAACGTATATACACACACACACACACACACACCTAAACTGCTACGGTATGGATATTAATCAATACACAACTTAGAACAACAATATAGGTTTCTACATAATTAACACTAAAATAAACGTAATAAATAATTGAGAGCGTATCATTATAACGAGCGCAAACAGGTCGTTTACACGACACTCAAATAAGAGTAACAGATTATTTATACACATCCATTAGTACATCTAAAATAATGTCAGTTATTACTTCTCAAAATCTCTAGGAAAGGTATATAGTTTCTGTTTCATGTTGTTAGCATGCTAATGCTAGCGTATAAGGCTAACTGACTGGCGAGCAAGCGAACCCAGATGACACAGCAAAAGAATTAGAAAAAAAAACTTACTTAGCCAGCGTTAGCTAGGTAATCTAACTCCAGAAACACCAACACTACATCACCACCGTAACTTTGAGACTCTCAAATACAAGTGTAACCGTATGCTGAATATCACTGATATCAGTATGTTATTTCACAACTGCTTGGCTAAAACCAAAACAGAGCCCAAGTAAATTGTTTATCAGCTAGAATGAATTAGCTTGTTAGCCCGTTAGCCGTGGTGTACAGTGTACACCACAAATTGGCTAGCCATCAATGCTGGCTAGCAAGGTAGCATTGACAGATGACTGGCTTATTCCATCGCTTCGTTTGTAGTTAACTTCTCAGTCATGTTCCGGTCACCTTTATCACCCCTATATTTGCCATTTAGACACCGACTCTAAAGAAAGGATATTAGCCGGCAGATAGGCCGACCTATCGGCATGATGGAGGATGGCTTTGGCCTTGACAATGTTGCTAAGCTAACGTTAGCATTCTAACACGACAGCGATGACTGCGCTTTGTCAATCCACTGTAATAGATCTAGCTAACTCAAAACCGTAACATTAGTTGACCGACGATCAATATGTAGATGACAACAGTTTAATCGCCGTTAACCATCCACCAGAATATTAAATCAACTGTCAGCGGATCTTTAATACAAGGCTTTTCAACCAGCAGACAAAGTGCGGAGGCTGAAGTAACTGACCCCATTAGCTCTGCTACTAGCAAACTCGGTAACAAACTAACGCATTCTGAAGTGATGTTAGGTATTTAAATGGTCTTTACTAATGGTCATTGTTCAGGGAAGACACACTTGAATAAGGCTAAAACCGATTGTACTTACTCCCCTCCCGAAGCCATGGTCGTCCTCCTGAATTACTATCAATAAATAAGAAATTCTAGCTAAACGTTTGAGAGGCTTAACCGGTTCTCGTTACTCAACGTTCTCAGTGATTTCACACGAAAGTGCAGCGGTTTCCGTGCTTTTCTTTAGTTATACCGTGAGCAAGAGGCTTCGTTCACTCTGATTGGTCAGCTGTGGCCCGTCAACTGCGACAACCAATGAAAACCTCCCACTCTGACGTTTGCGAGAATATTGTGGAAATTTGGCGAACGGCAAACGAGGGGAGTGTAACTATTTTCATTTACTTTTTCCTTATTGGTTGATTAGCTTGTCAATAAAAGTCATTGATCCAATAAGTATACACCGCGTTGATATTAGATTCGTAAAACTATGAAATTTGCCTGCTGAATGTGTTTTTTTGTAACAGAAAAACATGTTGTAGTTGCAGCTGTTTGCATTAAATGTGTTATAACAGCAATTTTACAACCAAAAATTATAAACAGAAGGCATTATAAAGTGTCCATGGATAAATAACCACAAACTTTAACAATCACAATGTATTTTTATTCATAAACAAAATAAGTTCCTTAAGAATACTTTATTTTTTTTCCAAGCTGATACATGATTTCTGAGACTGTAGGTTTCATTATGGTGCGTCAGACAAATATTTCTTTTCATTATGCGTTCTTCAGTCCACTTAAGTTGGAACAAGTTCCTGTATTCTCTGTCGAAGCTCTGTGGAGTCCAGTAAAGGGCCAGTCTGGGGTTCCTGCAAGTACAATTGAACACTCCTGCAACACAAAACACATGCAAGTCTTCCAAGTCAATAGTCAAACACATTTTATCACCAATGTGCTGACAAAATCTGATTCAATTATATGTAACCACATCATCTACTCAACTGTTAAAAAGGCTTAGGGGTACACATCATTGATTTGGACCACACATTTAGAGATGAAAATGAGAATGACAGTTGTCTTACTCAGTGGTGGATTGTCTGGTGCAGTTCCACGTCTTTTCCCAACAGGCTGCTGCCTCCTGTCTCCTGCCAAGCCTCCACAGTACTTCACCACACCACAGGCCAGCACCCACACACTCTGATAGCACACACAGTACAGCAATCATGACATCCACCAGCTGAGGACCACGCAAGATAAGTACAGATTCACTACAGCCTTCTGGCACAGGTTCACAAATATGTCTGAAGTCATGTGTAACATCACATCTAAGATATAAAGATAACAGATACAGTTGAAAAGACTACATTACATTTGAAGTTGTATGTTGATGATTCTGATTCTTGCTTGTAATCATCTTAAATGGCCATGTATAAACATTTTACATTTTCCAAATCTTTCCTTGTTTTTCTAATCATTCTTTTAACTACATATATTGTGTTATATGTTGTAGTCTCCATTTCTTTTATGCTTATTTGTCTGGCTGTTGTGTTTTTTGTCCACATGGGATCTTAAGAAATACCGATATATGAAGCTAAACGAAAATAGAACACTTAATATAATAGTAAGACAAAACGTTTACTGGATCAAAACTCATTCTTAGCATAGTATATCAAGAAATACAATTTAAAAAATTAGAAAGTTAGGAAGGACCACATTCCTGTTCTATTTTTCCCTTTTCTGATTGATTGTAATGGATGTTTATTTGTATGTATATCAAAGACTAATTTCTAATGCCTTTTGTATAGACAATGTAATTAAAATGCTTACTATTGTATTCTATTTATTCAGGTGACAAGTGAAAAACCAACATTAAGTGTGCTTTAATGGTATTGGTGAGTGTGGTCACAGCACGATTCATATTACTGTCCTCAAACCATTCAGCAGCCCCTCATATCTTATGGATGGGGTTATGTCCCTTTTGTGTCACCTGCCCATGTTTTACTCCGTAAGTATTTTTGTATTCAGTATAATAAATAAATAAATATCGACTGGTACTCTATACAAGGCATATAGAGATTATGGGATCCAATATTCACATCTTTGTAATTATATGTATTGATTTTTTGGATGGATTTAAATACATTCTACTTTGTGCATAATGTAGCTGCCTCTGTCTTTATTTATGATTCTGATCAATGTCAACGCATTGATTGTTTATAATTCCTCCATTTCATTCTTTCAAAGAATGTATATTATTATCATCATTATTACAATCACTTTTTCTTTTCAGTTGATGGTTATTATGACTATTCTTGGCATTATATATTTAATTCAGGGAAATGTACGGTAGTGCTAGTGGGAGGGGGGCAGGAAGGAATAAGTACTAATAAAATTGCTCCAGTTCAAAGTGACAGCTGATACTAAATAAATATTGATAAAATACTATTAATCAGTAGAAGTAATAGTAGTAGCAATAAGTAATAGTAATAGTAGTAGTAATAAGTGGAATTGGTATCAGTTGTGAAAATAACCATAAAAATATAGTATAATAAAGAGAAAATAAATAGATTAGATGCTAGATGATAAGCCTCAAGTAAAAGACAAACACCTGTGAATCGCTCTTCTTAACTTGACTCTATTCAACAGTTTACCATTGTAATAGTGCACTGGCAGTAATCCTGTGTCAAAAATAGAGTCAAGCTCAACTCAATAGCTCATAAAGTTAGAGCTGTGGTGTCCATACCTGGGAATGCCCGCAGGCTGAGCTGAAGGTCTCTCAGTGCCTCTCTGAGCTGATCTGTCTGGATGAAGCAAACACCTCTACCACAGAGTGAAAGACCCTTCAGCCTCTGGAGGACACACAGGTCTATGCCCTGCTCATCAACCATGTCTGCACTCGGGATCTGTGGCTGACATCCTGCATTGGAGACAGAAAATATACACTGGGTGGAGGTGTGTAAAAAGGGAGAATTCTATTAATGTATGAGTTATACCAGAGTACTTACCTATCTTTTTAAAGCGCACCTTCATCAGCAGGTTCATACACCTGCAATGCAGAATGTGATGTTTATTTTATTTTTTTTTTAACAGCAGTAAAAGTGATGGTACAAATAAAGGTGATTGCATTTCACAGACCTTGTGTAGTGAGTTATGGCTTGTTTCCAGTCCTTCAGATGAGTATGGCAGTGTCCCTGGAGGAGATACGTGGCCCCAGACCAGAGAAGCATCTTCACCTTGTCCTCATGCTCTGTACACGTATCTTCATTTATGGCCTCACCCTTCTGCTCTGGCTCTTCTAAAACCACCCTCTCTGGCAGGAGGTCCTGTGTTGTGTTGATTACTTCCTCACATAGTGTAATACAATCATGTGGCCGCTGGACCATGAGCAAGGCAGCACCAGCCTCAAGATAGAGTTCAGGTAACCTAGGGAGGTGAGGAGCCTCTGAACTCACCTGTGACAAAGACATACACCAATCAAATATTGATAAACTCTTATCTCTTAGATGGAGCCAAGATGGTGTCTCTTTCCTAGTAGTTAACTTATTCATTTATCACCAAACACCTACAAAATGTTTAAATGAACTGGGCTTCTAGTTGGAGGCCAAACAAGTTCCCTTTTCAAGAAGGATAAAGATTCAGATCAACTTCCAACAGAAACTGATCAC
Organism: Ostorhinchus rueppellii; assembly: GCA_030068375.1. Lineage (NCBI taxonomy): Eukaryota > Metazoa > Chordata > Actinopteri > Kurtiformes > Apogonidae > Ostorhinchus > Ostorhinchus rueppellii. Next base: position 12,130 of record JAQQZY010042169.1, on the reverse strand, counting down.
TCAATGATCTACACAATAAAAAATGTATAATATTTTTTAATAGCCATTCCATAATCACAATGTTATTGGCAACTGCAATATTTTGAATTTAATTTTCACAGAAATTTTTTTTTAAAGTTCTAATGTGATTTTTTTGTTGGGGTTTGCACAAAACCTGCATGTTCCCTAACATATGGAGCATAAGATTTGTAGGCTGGGCCATCTTTGGCACCACAGTTCTTCATTTGTAATAGTATATTGAGAAGTATTTCACTTTAATCAATAACTGCAACTTCTTACTACTGAGACAGATTATGATATTTTACTCTTCAGATCTTAAATGAATAATTTAGACACTCATAATCAACTTACATTTATGTTGCCTGTTATTAACATTAAAATCTTACTTGATGTTGATCTTCTGAGTGAAGAACAGCCAGCAGGTCCAGATAATGCTCCACTCCCTCAGACACCCTACAGCAATAGGAACCACAGTCATTTACTAAAGAATACAGTGTACACTATATGTGTGCTATTATTATCTTAATCTATGTTTTGTTATTTTTAGCAGTGATCAGGTGTCAGTGAAAGAGACCAACAGACAGCGACAGGCTAGTCTTCTCACCTTCCATGGAGAACACACTTCAAAGCAAGACTGTGAAGGACAGAGAGGGCAGAGGGGACTGAGAGGAGGCTGCTCAGTGATTGGCTGCGGAGCAGTAGAGATTGGGACAGGAGATGGGTACCTGCTATAACAGGCTCTGTAGCAGACGGCAACATCAAAGCCTGAGGGACAAGGAAGGTTTCCTATTTCAGTATACTGGGCCACATATAAAGGAGTATCTCTGAAAGTGATTGTTTTAACTTGCATTACTAAAATTATGTACTATATATGCAACCATTTAGAATAAAAAAATAATCAGTTCCTTTATACAGAGCCACAAAAGTGGTTTTGTGTTGTTTCCTCTATCTGCAGTATGCTGACAGTATTTATGTTACTCACTGAGTGCAGCAACCGAAGTGCTTGTATCTCAGCAGGTGTGTTTCTCAGTTGTCTGTAGATGAGCATGCTCTGATAAAGAGCGCATACACAATGACAGTCAGTTTCCAGTGCCTTCCTGTAACACTGCAGTGCCATCTGAGGGTGGCTCTAGGGAGTAAAATAAATAAATACACTCTTGCAGATCTTGGTTTTTCATGAAAGAGTCATGCAGAATGTGTTTTGTATTTTTCTGTACCATGTGTGCAAAGCAAGAGCCTGACAGGAGGTGTGTGTAGGCTAGTAGAGTCCTGGGAGCCGGCAGGGAGGAAGCATTCTGCAGATTGTTTAGTGCTTCTGAACTCTCACCTTCACTCAAATTTTCTGCACCTTGATAAATGAAATAGAACACAGACAAAGGACAATGACAATAATATAAACTCAGAAAGTATATAGTATTACCGCATCACTGGAATAGAGTATGTACCTGGGTTCTGTTTAATAAAATGTATTTTACTAGCATAAGCAGTATAGGATCTTTACTAAAGGGCAACATCAAAGTCTGTCACTCAACCAGATATTAACTCTCCAGCATAGGCACTGTATAATATTACCTTCTGGAAAATAGACTTAAAAAGCTATTAATGTTGCTGACCTTGAGCAATTAAAGTGCAGACACGCAATAACTCAACAAGCCTTTTTGGGTCCAACACCAACAGTGGAGTGTCAGGTGACTTTGCCTTCCTCCTCCTATCATCATGTACTTCAGTGTAGAGCAAGTCAAATGCAGAAGATAACTCCTCCTACATCACAAGAAAAATAAAAGAAAATTTATGGAGTTTTTCTTTAAGGCTGAGAAGTCATTCATATGACCATTCCTGTAAAACTCAAGTATAAATATACAAATTTTGCAGTACAATTTTTACTCTTCTTGATCATATCATAAACCTCAACCTTTGATACACAATTGTGGACACAGTAGCTTTCTGATAAATACACAATGTGTTTTGTCAAAAGTATTAGTAAAACAGGAGATGGAGGAAATCTCACCTGTTCAAAAGAATATTCACTTTTATATGGTGCTTTCAAAAAAATATATATGTTTCTAAGACTAAAGTATTTTTGTTTTACTTTCTCTGTGGGCTTTAACCGTAAATCCATTTACTGATTAGGGGCTGGTATGAGGCATTGTTTCCAACATAAAATAACACAAAGTCCCAGAAAGGAAAAAAAGAAATCAATCAGAAAGCAACAACACTTAACAGATGAGTAATAATGCACCCAAAGAAACAGTATCTTACCTGAAGTTCCTGGATCATTTTTAGCCTGCATGTAGCCAACCAGACTGCCCACTGCAGACAGAGAAGCCAGTGGATAGAGGCAATTAAATCTGTGTCTTTCAGTGATTTCACGATTTTTTTCCAAAAGGCAGGAGGGTCTGAAGTGACAGGTTTCTCCCCCCTCATCTGAAGAACTGCAGAGATGGTGACAGACAATAATGATAGCAGACCTGACAATGGATGCAGGTCTCTCAACATGTGATTCTGTTGTTAACTCTCGGATGGCCTACCTCTCTCGATGGCTTGTGCAAAGAGCATTTCTGCTTCTGAAAACTGCGATAGAGCAACAGAGTACACACAGGCATTGTACATCACTGTCAGCTCCAGCTGAGCATGATCCGCAAGAAGAGGCACACCTAAAAGTGAGGGGAACGGGATACATCAGACATGAAGATAAAAGATGAGGTTAAATAAAGATAAAAGATGAACTGCTTAACAGCAAAAAAAAAAAAAGGCCTAAAATGAAAAATTTCATGAGAGAGATGGAGCACCTTGGACCTTCATTAAAAGTTTGTGAAAGTCAGAGTAAAGGCATTTCAGGTTGCTCTGGTCTTGGTTTCGAACATTCATTCCCCCCTCTTGCTGCTGAAATGATGAGATGAAAGCAAATTTGTTACTTTGACAATAAGTAGTTATGGTAATGAACTGTATATTTCCTTAAATTGTTTTCAAGTTTGAAGATTCGATGCAAATTGACGTTTTGATGCAAATTAGCGCAGTTTTCACTGAGGTGAAAGGTAAATTTATAAAATGTGGTGTTTTGTTAAACGTTAATATCAACACTATAAAATGGCAGTTACAGCAGTTTATGAAGAACTCAAAGCACAAACAGTATTTTAATGTGATAAATAAGACATCATGAGCACGGACATTAACGTGGTTACATTTAGTGAATGTAATATATAAGTTTCTCTACTTTGAAGCTACAGAAACTGATGTAGCTGAAGAGGCTATAGCTGTTATTATTTTAGCCTACCTTCCATTTGTTTACTAAGTTGTTGTTTTCCTGGACCCATGTATCCAACATCGAAACTGGTTTATATATTTTTTGTGCCATTAAAGCAGTTTTTGTGTCCTACGTTTGTTGTCGTTTGTTTAAACTTTCCCTCGTCTGTCGTGTTTACCGTCTGGTAGACAGGAAGTACAGATGACTTCAGATTGTCGGCAGTGCTGCCCCCTGCGGCCGCATCCCAGAACTACACCTGCAATCTGCTCTTTGTCCAGCAGATGGCACTGTGACAGATATTCTAAGTAGTATTCTGGAAACTTCAGTCATTGAATATCTTACAGACTCTATATTCAGACGGGATGCGACTTTCCCCATGAGGTCATGAACCTTTAAATTACTTTTGCACATATGAATATATACAATTTCTTTTCTGTAGGCTTTGAGAGATGCTGTCCATTCCTGCAAAACAGCATTGGGCACATGTGGTATACTGCACTACATATATCCACACACAAGCATGTCCTTCTACACAAATACTCCTCTAAAGCAAGTAAACACAATGACAAGCCCTTAATTGTATTACAGCTGAGTCATGCTCGAGACTGCCAGGACAGCCATTTTTCTGGTCGTCCCTCCCAAGGTGACTCCCTCTTTTCTCACCCAGGGCCTCATCCTTCTCGCCTCTCTTCTTCTCAGTCAGGCCTCCAGAGCATCATCACTTCCTCACCCCTGCCGTTGTCTGGCTTCTTCACAGCTTCCGCCTGTCTGTCATTGTCTCAAATCAAAGAGAGCCCTAAATATAACACAGTAGAAAAAGGAGGAAACTCCCCACTGCCACTCCCCACACTCTTACAACCACATTAATATGCATGCATGTATATGGCACACAGAAACATACAAGAAATAGCTTCACTTCCAGTTTTTCATGTATTTCATTTCCCTGGTTCAGGGTTTCACTTTTTCTGGCAATTTCCTCTGCATCGATTGTGCTATTTTCCATCTCTGCCTACTCCTTCCTGCCTCCTCTCTTTCCATCCATCCTTTTAGTGACAAGGTCATCACAAAGCAAAAGCATCCAACTGAGCTTTCAATGTCATTTGCATGGCAAGATGTCAAGCTTTCTTGTAGCGGTTTGGACTATACAGATAATTTCCTCATGCAGTATTTAAGATACCCCTTTTAGAAGCCAGTGATGTCTAAATTTGTATTGTTTATGGAGTGTCACTGGACTGTTTCTGTTTTTATCACTTGGCTCATACTAAGACAAGCTCACATGAAAATATTCTATACAAAATAATTAGAACTTCCACCTCATGTAGTTGCTGACCAATGATCCACGAACTAATTAACTGACTCATAAATTCTTCTTGGTAGTTCTTTTTGGTTCAACTGGACTGGTTTAGATCATAAATTCTTTGTACTTTTTCCAATGAATACACACTCTGACCATCATCAATTCCATCACTGTTGGTGTACCAACAAATATGGCCATGTTTTCAAGCATTTCTCCAGGGATATTGTAACAGAAGAATTAATCATCTTAATGTAGACTTCAGCGCTTTGCAAACGGTTTAAGTAACAGTGAGTTAAGGAACATGAGACCATGAAATCCTCAAAAAATTGCAATTCTGCCCACTCTGCTCTATTATCCTCATTTATAAAACATAAAGGTTGTGCAGGGGGAGAGATGTGTGTGACGCATGTTATTTCTGTCCTGCCTGCCTCTCATCCCCTGGGGCTTCAGAGATGTGATACAAACCACACTGCAAGAATATGTTTCATTGGAATATGCAGCATCAGCTCATAATGCAGTAGCTATACTCGAGAAAACAACACTGCACAGGGTTTCTCTGTAAGAAAGGATATTTAAGAACATTTTCTAAGGAACCACATGTCAGAGCAGCTGGAGGACAGGCTTAGTGCTTGAGTGCCTTGTGGTCCCCTCTTTGTCATTGAACTGACAACACACATGTTTACAGGGAAGAAGAAAGGCTGATACAGAGAAATGACAGTGCTGACCCATCTGATGTCCAACAGATCTCAAGGGGAAGGCACATGGTTTTGTCTGCTCCTTTAAGGTATGGGAGGTAAACTCAGTCACCCTGCATTTGAGTAATCAATAGGTGCTGTACGTGCTCTTCTTCTGGTATTCTCAGAGCAGACATCTCTTTGGATGAGCACACACAGTTTGTGTGAATGCTGTATCATCGTAGCTCAGTAACAACATCCTGTATGAACTGTAAAGTTTAGGGTTTGCTACTACTGCTTTAACTTGTTTTGTTTTTTTCATTTACTCATTTCTGTTATTTTTTAGTTATTTATTTACTTAGTTTTTTTGAGTCATCGCTGTGGGTTTCTTAAACTGGATCTGCAAATCTGGAGATGAATTGTATTCATTCTGGCACATAAAACAGGCAGAAGACAATGGCTGATAATATGAGACGTTTGTGCTATATATGTTTGTTTTTTTTAAAAGCAAACCTTTAATTGTTGTGTTTAGTGAGTGTCAGAAAGTGTGTGTGTGAGAGGATGAAAAGAGGAGGAGAGACTGTCAATGGCTCAGTGGTTGACTTGAGCCCCAGGGGGGTTTGCGTGGATCTGCAAACTCACACTGCAGCAGTGAAGCTATAGAGCATCAGCAGAACACACCACGCGTTCACACAATTAGTTCACACAGATTTCAGGGGTCTACATCATAAAGTACAAAAATTATTGTAATACAACTGTCTGACATAATGCCTGAAACAATGAATAATTCATCATTAATTAAAGTTCTGCAGTGTCCAGATGATAATAAAACAGTTCATTTTCAGTCAGTCACTATGTAAGATTTCCTCTCAGGTGTTTTTATTTTTTTATGCACAAAGTATCCTCAAATAGAAAGCAATAAAAAGTGATGTTTGACAATAATTTGCATGAAATAAAATCTATAGAGAACTTGCAGGTTCGTTGTTTAGTGAAAATACACTTCTTGAACACATTTAAAGAGAACACAACTCTGTGCATATCATGCATGTGAGTGAATCTGAGTCTGAGGTGGTATCTCTTTAAAAACAGAACATCCCGGTGCTGACTCCTGAGTTTTCCCTCCCTCCTATATAAGCTCAACTCTTCCCCTCCTGCTGCAGTCACTGCTCCTCCGGGCCCACCAACATGAGTTTCACGGTGGATCATCACTACTTTGGGCCGACTGCGTACCGCAAGGCTCGGCCGGCCTCCGTGTCCTCCAGCGGGTTCCATTCACAGCGCCGCCGCCTCACCTACAGCCAGCCGTCCTCCGTTGACAGCGTGGACGCCTTCAACGGTGACATGACTCGTAGAAGCGAGAAAGAGATTCTTCAGGCTCTGAACGACCGGTTCGCCGGCTACATTGACAAGGTGCGGAACTTGGAGATGCACAACCGCAACTTGGAGGCCGAGGCGGCTGCGCTGCGACAGAACCAGGCTGGGCGCGCCTCTGTCGGTGAGCACTATGAGAGAGAGTTGGGCGACCTGAGGGGACTCCTGCAACAGTTGACCGGAGAGAAAGCCCGCGCTGCTCTGGAGCATGAACACCTGGAGGAAGACATCCAGCACCTGCGAGCCCGGCTGGAGGACGAGGCGCGCAACCGGGAAGAGTTGGAGGCCGCTGCGCGCGCCATGAAGAAGTATGTTGAGGAGTGCCGGCTGGCAAGGCTCGAGTTGGACAAGAAGCTCCGTGCCCTAGAAGAGGAATCTGATTTCCTGAAAAAGAACCACGAAGAAGAAGTGGCTGAGCTCCTCGCGCAGATTCAGGGCGCGCAGGTGAGCTTTGATCTGCGAGACTCACTCAAAGCGGACGTCACCACCGCACTGCGAGAGATCCGCGCGCAGCTGGACAGTCACGCAACGAAGAGTGCCACTCACGCGGAGGAATGGTTTAAGGGTCAGTAAAACCTCAACTAAAACAAACTAACTTCTGTAATGAACAAGACACGTCCGCGCAAAGTTCTCTGTCCGTGGTGCTGAAGTCACTCACTTGTGATGTACAAATGTAACTGACAGTCACATAGGTTATTACTCCACCTGATGCGTACACGCGATGTTTTTCTTGAGGACACAGGATAGTTGCAGCATTATATATTTTGTTAACTGACCGACACCGCTGCTGAATGCAGAGTCTGCATCTCGACATATAACTTTACAAATACATATTTATGCCAGCCTGAAAGATTAATGCTGCACAAATCAAATGCATTTTTGGTTACTGAAAAAATAGCCCATGCCGAGATAGGTAATCGATTCGGATGATGTTAAAAGGTAAAGACTTCAATGTTATACAAATTAGATGGCGCCCCCTCCTCTGGGTGCATCATTGCCGCAGACCCATCATTTTTACTTAAAGCAGCACCGCAGGAGTGAAACGGGACACAGAGAGGAGACTAAGACTAATTTGCACCCTCACTGTGGGTGATAGTGGGTGTGTTCTTGCATGTCCCCATGTGCGCTGTGTGCCTTGGTTTGTTTTGCGGATGAACTTTACCTTGATCCATAACCGCTCCCAACAGAATAGCTTGAATCAGTCAAGGTCATTGTTCATGCTGGGCAGGTAAGACTGGGCCATCGTTAGACCTAGGCTCTAAAATCTATTATCCGTGCATTATGACTGCACTTTATTCAGCCTCTAAATAAATTGGAGGTATTGACATGAGAAGCAGATCTAAACTAAGGCAGTAACCGATTCTCTGTTATCACCACATTGAGATAAACCATAGATACAGGATCAGATGACACTGCTGACTTTTGTGGTACAATACTAAGCCCAACAAGGACTTCATGTAAACATAAGCTGGATTGCACACTACAGGACTGTTTGATCTATACATTGACCCTTAAGGTACATTAACATGCTGACTTGATGTCATCAATAAAAGGCCGAAGTAGAGTGACCTTCTGTGTGAGGTATCCAGCTGACTGCAGCAGTGAGGCTTATTGAGGCCTGGCAGAGGGAGAGAGCTGAGTCAGACTACTGACTGATGGACACTGTCAAGGTTATAAAGGCCCCCAGTTGTGTCTGTCTGCCCTCTGAGGTCTTATAGACAGAGGAAAGGTCAAATGTGTGACATCAAAATATGCATCAAGTGCATAACAATGTAAATTTGAATACTTTGTGCATGTACATTATGTCAAAAATAGTTATTGGTGTGATGCAGCTAAACATCTTAAATACAAACTGTTCTCCAAATCACATAATTGTGCATTTACAACTCTTGTAGTGCGCGTGGACCGTTTGTCTGAAGCTGCGAAGTCCAACCGGGATGCAATCCGTGGGACCCAGGATGAGATTGCAGAGTACCGCCGCCAGCTGCAGAATCGCACCATTGAGTTGGAGACTCTGCGGGGAACCAAGGAGTCACTGGAGAGACAGCGTATGGAATGTGAAGACCGACACCATGACGACCTCCTCTCACTACAGGTAGGACATCCCTCTACCATGTGATCTGGAAGAGCGCACAAACACTGCCATTTAATTTATGTGATGTGTTTAAATGTCTCTGTGTTTTGCAGGAGACCATTAATCAGTTGGATAGTGAGCTGAAAACCACTAAATGGGAGATGGCCAGCCAGCTGAAAGACTATCAGGAGCTGCTGAATGTGAAGATGGCTCTTGATATTGAGATTGCTGCTTACAGGTTGGTCAGCGTCTAATACCACAGAAATCATTTACTTTGATTTCTCTCAGAAGAAATTGACATTGTATGTTGCCTTAATATGTTTGTGTTCATAACAGGAAACTACTTGAGGGAGAGGAGAACCGTTTTGTGTCAGGAGGAGGTCCATATTCCTACCTGGAGGGCAGGATCTCTGCCCACTTAAAAATGAAAGGAGAGGAGATTTCAGATAGAGTCATTGTGGAGGAACAAACAGATGAAACTCAGGTGACAGAGGTGACAGAGGAGGCTGATGAGGAGGAAGAGGAGGAAAAGAAAGAAGGAGATGATGAAGAAGAAGAAGAAGAGAAGGCAGGAGAGGAAGAAGAGGAGGCAGGAGAGGAAGAAGAAGAGGGTGCGGAAACCAAAGAGGAGGAGGAAGAAGGGGAAGATAAGGAGGAAGAGGGAGAGGAAGAGAAGGGTGATGAAAAGGAAGAAGAGGAGGAGAAAGGAGAGGAAGAAGAGGAAGGTGAAGAAGACAAGAAGCCCAAATCTCAAGACAAGGATGCCTCCCCTCCTTCAAAATCCCCTCAACCTAAATCTCCCGCTGTCAAATCACCAGAATCAAAGTCTCCACCAAAATCACCAGAATCTAAATCACCAGCAGCCAAATCCCCAATGCCCAAATCACCTCCAAAGTCTCCTGCTGTCCAATCACCTGCAGGAGATGAGTCAAAGTCACCTGTGTCAAAATCCCCACCCAGCAAATCCCCGGAGTCTAAATCTCCCTCTCACAAGATCCCTGAACCAAAGTCTCCTGAAAAAGAGAAGGCCAAACCTGCAAAAGATGCCCCTAAAGAAGAGAAGAAAGAGGAGCCAAAGCCCGTCAAAGAGGAAAAGAAGGAGAAAGAGCAGCCTGTGAAGGAGGAGAAAAAGCCGGAGCCTAAGGAGAAAGAGCCCGAGAGCAAAGCAGACAAGTCTGACAAACCTGACACGAAGAAAGAGAGCAAAGAAGAAGTGCCAAAGAAGGATGAGGCCTCCAAACCTGCTGCTCCTTCCAAGCCTGCAGAGGATAAGCCTGCCCCAAAACCTGAGCCTAAGGATAGTGCTCCCCCTGCCAAGGAGGAGAAACCCTCTGCTCCTAAGTCAGAGAAGGCCGAACCAGAAGCAAAGCCTGTCCCAAAAGCAGAACCTGAGAAAACAGACACCAAGAAAGTAGAGAAGAAACCAGAGGAAAAGCCTGCACCTAAAGCAGAGCCTGAGAAAACAGAGAGCAAGAAAGAGGAGAAGAAACCAGAGGAGAAAAAGGAGAGCAGTAAAGGAGCAGCTGACAGTAAGGAAGTGAAAGAGGGAGCGAAGACTGAGAAAGCCGAGAAGTCTTCTAGCACCGACAGCAAGGAGGAGAAGGCCAAGAAGTGAGACCGGTACGCTGTGTTTCAGGGTAAGGCAGGGAGATGGAGGTGGAGATGCCAAAGAACTTTGCGGGTGGGAGGGGAGGGCAGGGCAAAGAGCAGGACAGCCCAGCTGTTCAGACCGGCACTTCAGTGTCTAAAGCAAAGCAGGTAACGGTATGTAAGCAATAGTGACTTCTGTAGCAAATAAACCCCCGCTCCCAAGTATGGCCATTACACACCCCTGATGCTTCTGATGTATGACTGTAGTGAATGCAGAATGCTCTAAACTCTTTAACTGAATGTGACGACTGCCCTTATTAATAAACAAGTGCATTTAAACTGAATCCCACTGACAGGCACCGCTGGGGCCTGTACCTGACAAGCCTTCAAGGGTAGAGATGTCAAAACAATGTTAAGCTAAAGATTGTGACAGATATTGAATATAAAAATGTATATTTAAGGACACACAAATGTCTATTATATTTACAGATAGTAAGAAAGACTTGAATTTGCTTGTTGTGCACCTTAACGCAGCTTCTCCCGACAGGTGAGCTGCAGTGTCTCACTCCTCTGGTCTGCAATGCTAGGACAATGATGACTGTGCTATGTATAAACTGCTGAGATTATGCAATATGAAACAGATAAATAAAGAATGAAAAACAACCAGAAGAAGCTTGGGGTGTTTTCTTTGCCTGTATACACAGCAAAAAAAAGTTTTACTATATTAACCTTAAGGGAAGATGTGTACGGCACAAGTGTCGACAATAATCTTTCAAGGTGTGAAAGGCTGTGAGTGCTGCACTGCATTGCGGCTAAGGAGAGAAGAGAGGGAGCTGCACCCACCCACATCAGCCACCGCACCCTTCCTCACATCCCACAAACCACGTTCATGTATAAATTCACAGCTACAAGAAAAAAAGTCACTTTAATCATTTTGGCCTCACAGTAAAGGGAAACTTAAGTTTATACACCACAGCACCCCAACAACAACTCATCTATTTAATCTGCTTCTGAAAATAACTATGCTTTTTAGTTCTGCTCACACCTTAGAGTCTGAGCTATTCATAGATGTATGTGATCATATCCAGGTGAAAAGTGTCAGTAATTTTTTTTTTTTTTTAATAATGTTCACAAATGACAACAAATGGTGACAGAAGCCTATCAACTGCAGCTCTTAGCCTAATTTAATGGCCGCTTTCTTACAGCTTCAGCACTGACTTTGGATACATGTTGGCTGGCATTGAAAGGTTTATCTCCCGAGGGATTACGATCACCTTACATCACATCCAATCTCACTGTACCTCATAGATGGCCTTGTATTAATGGGAACTACCATGTCATAAAACACATGGCACTTAACTTCACTGCTTTAGGTATTTAGGTGTCCTGTCATATAATTAAATAATTATAAGACTAATGATTTAAGCTTTATTTAACTCTTACAGACCTAAAACTACTTACGTCGCAACTTGTAAATTCATTTTTTTCTCAACATTTAACGTTTTGTAAGGAATTTATCACCTTTTTTGAAAATTGAGTATTCTCCTACATTTAATTCACAGCTCTTGAAGATATTCATAAAAGCTCAGAGTAAATTTGAAGGTATTTATAACAGAAGAGGGTAAATTGTGACTTTTTCAACCATGTATATCATTAAAGGAACATAAAAACAAGTATCTACGGCCACTGTTGTTTTGTCAGAGTACTTGAGTTTTATTAATGAATTTGTGTTGCATAACATGAGGGTGTTTCCTACACTACAGAGCCTTCAAATGTCTACCAGGGGTCAGCAACCCTGGTCCAAGAGAGCCACTATCCTGCATGTTTTAGATGTTTCCCTCTTCCAGCACACCTGACAGTCGTTATCAGGCTTCTGCAGA
>JAQQZY010042156.1:0-10786 GCA_030068375.1 Ostorhinchus rueppellii | reverse complement strand
AGATAGATAGATAGATAGATAGATAGATAGATAGATAGATAGATAGATAGATAGATAGATAGATAGATAGAAATACAAGTGATATGTTTAAAAACCTCCCCTTTTTGTTTTTAACAGTGTTAAGTCATCAACAAACAGCTTGTATGAACATACCATAATTGAAACAAAAAAAGAATAAAATGGCCACTGAAAGAATGTAGTTTTTATTGAATAACTCAATAATTAAACACTCACAGTAGTAACATTTACCAGCAGAAAAACAATACACATGAAATTAAGAAAAATCTATTTCAAACCTCTTATATATGATTTTGATAGCCTCGTAGCATAATTACTTAAGTCACACATAGACTGCCGAGTTTTTCATTATTGGCTTTGATCTGAAAACAATATGACTTAGGTAATTATGCTTTAGGGCTAACTTTTTTTTCTTTGTTTTTTTTATCTGCACCTCACCACAAAATGTACAGTAAATCGCACTCCATTCACTGTAGTCATACAACATCTATCGATATTCTGTACAGTTGGAAATGATTATTGAACCACTGTCACAAAATAGTGAAAAGGTAACATTTGTCATAAATGTAAGAGTTGTCAGGGTTTTGCTCTGTGCAAATGAAAATAAATAAATAAAATGTTACAATGTTGAAATGAAATAAGCTGTATACTATGGATGACAAAAAAAATAAATGTTGCTTGTACATGTTGAGAAATATTCCAAAAACAGATTAGCAAACAGTTACGTTAAAGGGAGCTTATCAGTGATCTCATAATGACCTCCAAAGTTGAACACATGTCATGTTATGTTACCACCATACTTATTTATATATTTAACCTATATTTTATCAGGTAGATCAAAAGTCAAACTGGAAACACATCAAAGTAAATGGCACAACTTTGGTTTTTCTAGATTAAATAGACATGTTTGCTCAATCTGTTTCCGTAAATTGTTATCGTATTATCATGTATATGCGATAAAAGAGTTGTTGGTGTTGTCCGTGTTTATTAATCACATATGTACGAAGTCAGTTCAGACACACAATTTACTTGAAACTTGAGAGGATAGCGTTGATGCTATGCTAGTCCTTCGGAGGTTAAGGCTGCTATATCATCTATTTTCTCAAATAATCCTTCAATTCCAGAGTTGTTCTTCTCTCTGGTCAGTACATGGTACCTGCCTCCACATCTATCCACAAGCCTCATGAGTTCCCTGTTCCTCAAAATGTGCTGCTCTGCACTCACGCCTAAAGTTTCTCCCCATGTGAACACAACAATCGAGCGCTTCCAGATCTCTTCCCCAAGTAAACTCATGTGCTCCTCCACCGCTCGTCTGTACTTGTGCGTGCACGTCAAAAAGGCAGGTATGATCAGGAGGACAACATGTGGCCTGACCTTGCACCAGGACATGCCTTCCAGAAGGGTTTGTCTGGCTGGATTAGTTGGATCCGGTCCATGTCGCCACTTCAGTCCGAGTGGTTCTATGACAGAAACGAGTCGCCCGGCTATCTGACCCTTCCAAGGCCTGAGGGTGGACGCTTCTCTGCCCAGGATGCTGACTCCTGCTGGTGACTGAGATGACCACGACTCCCCCAGCATCAACACCGTCAAGGCCTCTTTGTTGTTTGATCCTCTGTGACCCTGAATCGGAGGTACCACCTTGATATTCCTGAAAACCCTTGCACTGTCCTGTTCTTGGTCATCCATTTCCTGCTGCATTTCTACACTATCTCCAACCTCTTCCTTTTCTTTGGTCACGTCAATCTCTTCTAGTGTTTCGAAGTGACAGTTATTGCTTTGTGCAGCTGACGACGCTGTTTCTATCCTCTGATCCTCCCATTCCTCTGTGGTGGTCCCTCCATCTGACTCTTTTTCCTTTCCCCTCTTGCCCTTTACATCTACTGCACTGATCTCTCGGTACATTAAATACCTCTCATCCGTCTCGTCTTGCCCGTTTTCCGAATCGCTCTGTCTCTTCGGTTCTCTTTTACAGATTTCTGCCTCTCGTTCTTGAAGACTCAGCTCCCACTTGTTCAGTTTCTGAAACGACATCTTTAAATTCTTCTCTTTTTGGTGGAGTTCCTCCTTCAGCAGAGCCAAATCTCGGCCCATTTCATCCAACTCTTGAGTCGTAGAACTCACATGTTTGTTTTGGACATGCAGTTTGGACGTCCAATCGAGCAGCTCCTGTTCTTGGCTTCTTAAGTGGTACTCCCGATCTTTTAGCTCTTTGCCCTGGTCTTGTAAACCTTTGACCTTCTTCTGAAGGTCTTGACCATGAGAGCTTAACTCCCTCTGTTTGCCTTCTAGAGCTTGAAGCAACTTATCTAGCGTCCTTTCCTTTTGCTCGACAGCTTTCACTCTCACTTTAAATTCCCCCTGATCTTTTTCCTCTTGCTCCTTTTGTTTTACTTCGAGACTCAACTCCCATTGTCTCAACTCTTCCTCCTTACTTTGAAGCCTTTTCATTTTCTCCTCTAATTGTTGCACTGTTTCATCGATTTCATGTCTTTTTCTGCTTGTTTCAATTTCATTTCTGCTCAGAACCTTCTCCCTGTCTTCTACCTCTCGTTCCCTTTCCAACAAACCTCTTCTAATCGGGTCATCTTGGATGTTCGACTCCAGTAACAGTTCATTTATCTCCTTTTGCTTCCCAACTTCACTTTGGTCCTTCACATTTTTTCCTAGTTCATCATTTGTCCTGGCCTCTTGATCTTTGTCTTTATGAATTCGATTGATTTCATACTCTTTGCTTTTGAGTTGCTCTTTGTACTCCTCTTTTTCTACTCGTTGTGCTTCACACTCTTCTCTTAATTTATCACATTTTATTTGAAGATTTTCAGCCTCTTTCCTCATCTTCTCATTTTGCTTCCGCAGTTCCTCGAGCTTCCTCTGACTTTCCTCGAACTTCTCTGCGATATCCAACAGGCTTTGCTGATGTTTCTCCTCCAGATCTTTTAAAGCGCTTTCTTTCTCTTTTACAACTAACTCTACTTCCTCACTTCTACTCTCATACTCCTGAATCATGCTTGTCATCTCTCTTTCCATCTTTTCCGTCAACTCTTTCAGCTCTGTTCTGGTCTTCTCCGTTGTTAGCCTCATTTTGACGATTTCTTTCTCCTTTTCGGCGTCTCTCTGCCTCAGTAGGTCCAGCTCGTTCACTTTCTCCTGCAGTTTTTCCATCATTTCTGCCTCACTTTTCCTCTCCTGCTCCTGTTTTTCCATAATCGTTTTGTTTCCTTCTTTTAACTCTTCAATATCTCGTAAATAGTTTTCAGTTGCTTTCGTCACCTCGGCGATCTCTGCGTCTCTTAGCGTCACAAGTTTCTGCACTTCCGCTACCTCTTTTGTTTTATTTTCTATTATTTTCATCAGCCTGTTCACCTCTTCTTGGTCTTTCTCATCCCTCTTTCTTTGAGCTTCCGTCCACCTTTTCTCCCTGGCATCAGCCTGCTGTTTCATGCTTTCAATCTCAGCTTCCTTCTCGGTCCCTTTTCTTTCTATTTCACGTAAAAGCTGTACTTTCATCTCCTCTATTTCCTTTTCTCTGTCCTCCAGCTGTTTCTGTTGATTTAATATCATCTCACCGTTCTCTTTGTCCTTTCTTTGCAGGATTTCATCAACGTCCTTTATACACTGCTTAAGCTGTTCGATTGTTTGGTCTTTTTCTTCTAGCTTTTGTTTGATCTGTTTCTTGTAATTTAAATGCTCTTTCTCTCTCTCTCTCTCTTTCTCTTGGAGCTTTACCTGTATTTCTTCAAAAGCATCTTTTAGAATACCTGCCTCTCCTTCCTTTTCTTTTACCTGCTGCTCAATGTCTTTTATAGACTTCAAATGAACCATTTCTTTTTCTTCCTTTTGCTGCAGTTTTTCTTTCAGCTCTTTAACCGACATTCTAATTTCCTCCATCTGTTTTTCCTTCTCTATCAGTCTTTGTTCCGTATCTTTGTCGTGATTCAAGATGTACTTTTCTTTTTCTCTTTCATACTCTTGTGTTTTCGCTTTCATTTCCTTCCCATGCTGACTTTTTAACTCGTCTATCTGCCGATCTCTCTCCTGCATTTGTTGTGAAATAGTTTTTTCGTGACTTTTGTTCAGCATCTCCTTCTCTTTTTCATTTTCAAGCATTTTTGCTTCATACTTTTCTTCCAGCTCTTTTACTCGTCTATTACTTTCCTGTAAGTGCTTCTGAGCTTCTTTTGTTAAATGTTGTTTGAGCTTTTCCAACTCATTTTGTTTCTCTGTCTCAAAGTCTCTTATTCTAGAACCGCACTCTCGCTCTACTCTTTCCACTTTATCGTTCACTGTTTTATCCATTTCCTTGTGGTGTTCAGCTCTCATCATTTCAATTTCAGTTATTTTTCTTTCCATATTTTCTTGAAGCTGTTGTTTCAACACAGTAATCTCTTTTTCTTTCCCGTGCATCTTTTCAGCTAAGTCATTCTTGTAATTTACTAAAATAATTTCTTTCTCTCTTTCATTTTCTTGCATTTGCACAAGATGCATTTGTTCCAATTCTGCTAAATCTCTCTTTTTTGCTAATATTTGTTCTTCTTTTTCTTTAGCAAACTTTTCTTTCAGCTCTTCAATCTCACTTGCTTTTTCTTTCCGTATATCCCTCATTTCTCTCTCATGTTGTTCTGCCTTCTCTTTCAACTTTTCGTCAAGCTCTTCTTGGTATTTTTCCTTCAATCCCTCCATCATTCTTTTGGTTTCGCAACTATTTTTGGACATTTCCTCCCGATGCTGTATTTTAATCTCTTCTATCTGTTTTTCTTTCTCATGCATCTTTTCAGCAAAGTCCTTCTTGTGATTCACAAAAATCATTTCTTTTTCCTTTTCATTTTCTTGTATTTTCTCTCGCATTTGTTCCAATTCTGCTAAGTCTCTCTTTTTTGCTAATATTTGTTCTTCTGTTTCTTTAGCAAACTTTTCTTTTAGCTCTTCGATCTCATTCATTTTTTCTTTCCGTATATCCCTCATTTCTCTCTCATGTTGTTCTGCCTTCTCTTTCAACTTTTCGTCAAACTCTTCTTGGTGTTTTTCCTTCAGTGCCTCCATCATTCTTTTGGTTTCCCAAACATTTTTGGACATTTCCTCCTGATGCTGTATTTTAATCTCTTCTATCTGTTTTTCTTTCTCGTGCATCTTTTCAGCTAAGTCCTTCTTGTGATTCACAAAAATCGTTTCTTTCTCCTTTTCATTTTGTTGCATTTTCTCTCGCATTTGTTCCAATTCTGCTAACTCTCTCTCTTTTGCTAACTCTTTTTCTTTAGCAAACTTTTCTTTTAGCTCTTCGATCTCATTTGCGTTTTCTTTCCGTATATCCCTCATTTCTCTCTCATGTTGTTCTGCCTTCTCTTTCAACTTTTCGTCAAACTCTTCTTGGTATTTTTCCTTCAGTGCCTCCATCATCCTTTTGGTTTCGCAAACATTTTTGGACATTTCCTCCTGATGCTGTATTTTAATCACTTCTATCTCTTTTTCTTTGTCGTAGATCTTTTCAGCTAAGTCCTTCTTGTGATTTACAAAAATCTTTTCTTTCTCCTTTTCCTTTTCTTGCATTTTCTCTCGCATTTGCACAAGATACATTTGTTCCAATTCTGCTAACTCTCTCTTTTTTGCAAACATTTGTTCCTCAGTTTCTTTAGCAAACTTTTCTTTTAGTTCTTTGATCTCATTCATTTTTTCTTTCCTTACATTCCCCATTTCATTCTCATGTTGTTCTGCTTTTTCTTTCAACTTCTCGTCAAACTCTTCTTGGTGTTTTACTTTCATTGCCTCCGTCACTCTTTTCGTATCCTCCTGATGCTGTACTTTAATCCTCTCTATCTCTTTTTCTTTCTCTTCTATCTCGTTCTGATGCTGAAATGTCAACTCTTCCATTTTCCTCTCCATCTCTTTTTCATAATGTTTGACATTTTCGAGTGTGATCTGCTTTTCTTCACAGGCTTTCTTTATCACTTGTTCCCATTCTTTGTCTTTTTCCAGCAGTTTGATCTCCAGCTCTCCTCTCATCTGTTCTTCCATCTCCCTGATTTTTTCTTCTGCTTTTTCCTCACAGACTCGTTTAGCCTCGTCCATTTCTGCTTTTAAACAATCATCTCTCTGCCTCCACTCTGATTTCTCCTTCCTCTCCAGCTCTATATTTTCTTCTAATTTGTGTACCACCCTCTCCCACTCTTGCTGCTTCTCTTTAATAGCACGCTCCCTCTGCTTCCTCTCATGTTCTTTTTCGACAACAGTGCGTTCGAGTTCAAGCAACTTCATTTGCTGCTCATCGATTCTTTCTTTCAACTCATCAATTTCCCTCTCTTTGAACTCTGAATTAAGCGTCGCCTCATCCAGTTCTCGTCTGCTTTGGTGTAACGCTGTGAGAATTCGCAAATATTCAACATTTAGGTCTTGAATTTCTCTTTCTTTATCCTCTGTCAGCAATCGCATCCTTTCTTCTAGCTCTCCGATGTTCCTGTCAGAGCTCCTCCGGTCCTCATCCTCGTCTTCCTCTCTTTGAACGTCAGCCTTCCCGGGCGACTTCACTTTTTTCCGCCGGTCAAAGAACCATCTGAAGTTCTTCATCTCTCGCTCCCTCATGTTCTTTAACTCCGCCTCTTGGTGGAGTATCTTGTCTTGCATGTCCTTGAGTCGCTGGTTGAACTTTTCATTCCTTTGCAGACTCAAGTCCTTAACTTCCTCGACCAAACCAGAGAAAGCCTCACTCCGATTTGTTGCCGCCATCTCTTCAACCTTCTCCAGGAGTTCCATCACCCTGGTGGAGCCAGCACTTCCTTGTTGTCCATCTACGCTGCTGATGACATGGTACCTGTCCTTGCACATGTCCAGAAGCCACTGCAGATCCCTGCCACCGCTCTGGATGTGCTGCTTGATGTCGACCCCTTCTCGAAGCTGATCCCCGTGGGTGAACAACAAGATGGTGTGTCTCCAAACACCTTCACCCAGAAGCTCCAGGTGTTCCCTCACATGTCCCGCCCTCACAAGTGTGTCCACCCTCAGAGTCAACAGCAGAGCATGTGGACCTGGAGGACACAAAGCCACACTAGCGATGATCTCCCTTTTGACTCTCTCCAGCGTGGTCCCTGCTATTCCTCCCTCCCAACCCGGCGTATCCACCACCGTCACCTGCCGCATGGCCACCGCCGCCTGTTGACGGATGCACTCCTCTGTCACCACCCCTGTCTGGAAGAAGTCCACTTTACCAAGGATGGTATTCCCAGCAGAACTCTTTCCTGTTTCACGCTCTCCAAGCAGGATGAGTCTGACCTCAGGCAGACGGCGAGCCTTCTTGGAGAAGGACTGATGTGCGATCTCTGAGACCTGGAGATTGTCACCTGGAAGGGAAAAACAAAGAGCTTATCCCATAAAGTCCCAGGGCTACTTGTGTGGTATTCCCAAATGATTATTTCTGTCTGTTTAACCTTCCTTGAGTGATTGATGACTATTTCTTATAATATTATCCTCTGTATTTTGCCATTTTTTAAGTAAATCTAATATTTTCATATATTTGATTTACTTATGTAGATGATGGGATAAATGGTGGGAGAGATAGATGGTAGGATAAATAAAGTCTTATCTTATCTTATCTTATTGAAAATGTTCTGCAGTATGACAATCATTTACAATAAAATTAGTTTCCTAAACCCGTAAGGGCCCAGTCCTACTTTTATGGGAGTTCCCAATTGAGTTTTTCCTCTATGTTTAACCTTCCTTAAGTGATTTATCACCATTTATTGTAATATTATCCTCTGTATTTTCCATTTTTTCAATGTAAATCATATATTTTCCTATATTTAAATTACATATCATATAGATGATGATGAAACTTCAGAATAAAGTTGAGGCTTATTATTTCAGAAACAGAAAAAACTGAAGAAAAAGTTGTTGTTTTTTTCAGCAAAATCCAAATGAACTGAACATAAAAACAAGCATTTCCATCCACGGTCATTGATCCAACCCCATGGGTTTTACTGGTGAATCAATGTTGTAGAAGATGATGGTGTTTCCATGGTAACTGCAGAGCCTCTGAACATCCAAATGGGTCATATCTGATGACCATGAAAAGATGATAAACTCTATTTTACATTAATTATTATTTACATGTATTGATAGGATTAATGGATCAACATGTATGAAATATTTTATATCAGTAGATGGCTCAGTCGATGTTTGGGTTTTTATGAGTTAGTGTATATTTGTCTAAAGTTGGTGAAATGGACCAGAACAGCCTTTAGGCATCGAATCTGTCTTCTCAGAAACAACATTTTATGGTGTTAAAAACTATCTTTTCAACTGTTTCCCACTTGAAATGTGGTTAGAAAGTGCTAGGATACTCTGTTTAGTCACTGCACTGCTGGAGCGTGTTAATTCTTCCATATTTGCAATAAATCAGTTAAGCTGAGGTACAGACTAAGACAGATGCCAAACCTACATGATGGAACAGAAGGACCTGTAAAGCATCCCTACACTGTAAAAAGTAAAACATTCAGTCAGCTTAAAAATGTTTCTTCAGCAGGTCACACATAAATAAAAAAAAATTGTTGAGTGAACCAAATTAAATTAAAATTTAATTTAATTTAATTTGGCTCACTCAACTAATTTTTTGATTTGACCTATTGAAAAAAAATTAAGTTGATTCAATGTTTTACTTTTTACAGTGTATGCAGTAAAATAAAAAAGAAATAAAGTGAAGGATGTATGTGCATTTATTTTCTATTATTCATGGTTGAAGTATTTGCCTTTTGGTTGGAAGAAGTGAATATGACAGAGTTGTACACTTGTATTTGTGTCTTTCTTCTTCTTCTTCTTTTTGCTGCCTTGTAATGTTTAAAGGTATGATGTTGTCCAAGTGCAGGCAGCCTTGTCTGCTATTTAGACCAAGGCCTGAGCTGTAAGTGAAATAACTGAGGACTGAAACCAAAACACTGGGGCTTTTTTTCTTTTGTTCATTTTTTAGTTTAAAAAAAGAAAAGAAAAAAGCACTATCCTACTAATACAGGCCTGTGGTCTTAAACTACACCGTGATAAAAAGCACTTTATTTCTTATTGTTTTCATATCCTATAAAACACAGGTGTCAAACATTCGGCCCGGGGGCCAAATCTGGCCCACCGAAGGGTCCAGTCTGGCCCTTGGGATGAATTTGTGAAATCCAAAAATAGATTCCACATTCAGACCAATTCAATCTCAAGTGGGTCAGAAAAGTCAAACACTATCATAATAATCTATAAATAATCACAACTCCAAATTTGTCTCTTTGTAAATGTAAATATTTTCATGCATTTACACTAAAACAAAGCATAATTTCACAAAAAATGTAAATAATCTGAACAAATATATAAAAAACCTGAAATGTCTTCAAAAAAAGTCAGTGATACTTAATGTTTTGTGTATTTGTAGATCCACTGTGTCTGTAAGTTATAATGAACATGTGGAAATGATCAAACTGAAGCAGAATATTGTTAAAATTACACTTATTTATTCAGTTTGCTCATGTTATTTGTAGATGTAAATATTTTCATTGTTTAATTTTACTTTTTTCGCTCTAAAACATAGAGAAAAATTTGGAGTTGAGCTTATTTCTATATTATGATGTTATTATTTCACTGCAGATCAGATTTAGTTGGATGTGGCCCCTGAACTAACATGACTTGACGCCCCTGCTATGAAGCGTTAGACCGTCCTGTGCTTGTTTTTGAACGTACTCCACATGTCTGAAGAACTTACTGATGACGGACGCTCTGATGATGGCTCTCTGGGTCTGGACCTCCATCTGCCTCTGTTTTTTCCTCCTCTCCCTGGCTCTCCTCTTGGCATCTGCTTCCAGTCCCAGCAGAACCATACTGGCCATCTCCAGATGTTTACACCTGTCTTCCTTCCCCTCCACCATCCCTTCCAACTTCCTGATGAGCTCTTTGACTTGTGTTCCATCTCCTCTGCTCCTGTTATCCACTACATGGTATCTGTAGCCGCACTTCTGGAGGAGCGTCTGCAGTCCTGGGCCTGTGGTCTGGATCCGCTGCTCCATGGACCCCAGACCGAGTTCATCTCCTCGGGTGAAAAGCACCATGATGTGATTCCAGACCCCTTTCCCCAGAGGTTCCAGATGTTCCTCTATCTCTCTGATGTAGTCTTTGGTGACTGAAGCACAGGAGCGTACCACCAGCAGCACAGCATGGGGCCCAGGAGGACACAGCGACACACTTCGTAGCGTCTCCCTCTTCACCCAGGTGGGGGTGCTGTTGAGTGGGTAGTACCACTCCCACCCTGGGGTGTCCACCACGGTAACTTTTCTCCCATCCACATCAGATCGTCTTTTCACACACTCCTCTGTGGGCTTCCCGCTCTCAAACCCCCCCACATTCCCCAAAATGGTATTTCCTGCCGCACTCTTCCCTGCACCTTTTCTGCCCAGTAGGACCAGTCTAATCTCTGGAAGGACAGGAGGGATGGTGTTGGAAGGAAGAGGAGGTTGGAACTCCATGGCCTCCTGCAGACTCTCATCTGTGAGGACTGGCAGCAGGACTTCTTCAGTACGTCGCACTGTGAAACCTGAGGGACACAAAACCAGACATGTATAGTAACCAAGTAGAACCTCTTAAGTACTGTACTTAAGTACTATACTGCAGTATCTGTACTTTTTTGGAGTATTATTTCTTCCACTTTTACTGCACTACATATTTTTGGTGAATTGAATCCATTTCCTCTGATCCATTTTCCATGTGCTGAATGGTTCCTGGTTCCTGTTCTAAACTGTTCTGATCAGACCAAACCCAG
>JAQQZY010042100.1:0-10787 GCA_030068375.1 Ostorhinchus rueppellii | reverse complement strand
ACGTGTCGTCAGTGGAAACACATTTGGAATTAGTGTGTTGGGGGGAAGAAAAACCCACCACCCCGCTAATTTGATCTGTGTGCAAGCACCTAATGATGATGAGCTGATCATTAAGTGAACCAGGTGTGATGGAACAGGGAAACCTCTAAACTAGGGGTTCTCAACCCTGGCCCTGGAGGGCCGCTGTCCTGCAGGTTCTAGATGTGTCCCTCCTCCAACACACCTGATTCAAATGATCAACCTATCAACAAGCTCTGCAGAAGCCTGATAACGACCATCAGGTGTGCTGGAAGAGGGAAACATCTAAAACATGCAGGATAGCGCCCCCCCAGGGCCAGCCCTCCAGGGCCAGCCCCCCAGGGCCAGAGTCTGACATCTGTGCCTTAGGTGCATGTCATCCACATGTCTCCTGTCCAAAGGACGCACACGCTCATGTTCACATGTTTAAAGAGTGAAATGACTGTGGACCTGTGCTGCGGTCCAAACCACCTCCACAGCTGCTGTTCATGTTTCTGATGCTTTTGAAGCGTTGGCGACACTTAGAGGTGAAACTGGGCAAGTGTTCATGTGGACAAGGTCGCTAGTGTGAAGTTCACGTCAGAGAAACACAGATGAACACCAGCACACAACTGTACTGACAGAGCAGCAGAACCCAGACTAACAGAACCAGGACTAACAGAACCAGCACTAACAGAACCAGAACTAGCACTAACAGAACCAGCACTAACAGAACCAGCACTAACAGAACCAGAACTAGCACTAACAGAACCAGAACCAGGACTAACAGAACCAGAACAGAACCAGACCACCCCTGGACCCATCGATGTCCAATAACAGCCTCACACAGACACAAACATTCACTGTTTGATAAATGCATTTAACCCTTCGTGCTCTGGGCCTATGGTGTCCATTTTTGAGCACTTTTGGTTTTGCCTTTCTGTACTATATAAACAAATGTTTCCTATAGTTTTTATATTTTTATGGTGTGATATTTCTGAACTGGACAGAGTGTATTTGGATGTGAAAGGCTGTTGCAGAATGAGCAGTGTACTGGTTCCAGCAGCTCTATTTGTAAAGTGTCAGGAGAGAACTGTGTTCGGATTTGATGCTATAGAAATACATAATACTGAATACAGAAATACTGAATGTTTGTGTTCAGTCTGAGCTGAATCGGTTTTTCAGTCTGACGTAGGTGTTTATGGTCAGAAGGATGGGGGGGTTCAACTTCATCCTTTCTGAATGTTTTTCTTTTTTTCTTTAAATCTTTTTGTGTTTGGGTTTTAATGTTCTTTAATAATCAAACCTGTTCCCCATTAGATGTTTATTTATTGTGGTGACTGTGGTTGGATATAAACTGTGAACCCTCTGTGTTTAATGATGATGTAACAATCCTTTAAAACCCATAAATGTGCAGGTTCAGGTTCTTCTGGAACATGAAGCTGTTCTTCTGTGTTTTGTCCAGACGCTGCTGCAGCTCCACACTCCGCCTCAGTTCCATGTCATTACCAGCAGCTGAAAATGAGCCGTGAAGCTTTTCCTGAGGGCTCGGACTTAACAAAGCCTCCAATTGGCCACGGCTCACATTCACACTAACATTAGCACAGACTGATCCAGACGCACCAGGCCCAGACGGCTTCAGTCTGCTTTGTTTTCAGCTGCTCCACAGTATTTACTGGGTTGTGTCCTGAACCGCTGCGCTGCTACAGTATCTGCGGCTGCCAGTCCTCCTCACGTGTGTGTGTGTGTGTGTGTGTTTCTGCAGACTGCTCAGTGTACTCTGCTGTAATCTGGACACTTTCCTGCTGCTGGAGAGCCAGTTCAACATCTGCTCCATGCTGCTGCAGAGTCAGAGGGAGAATGTCACCGAGCCTGGCAGCGCCAAAGGGTAGGAACCTTCCACACATTCTAGAACGTCTGTGCCCGGGACGTTACGCTCCAGGTTTTATTATGTGGACGACTTCAACGCTTCAGCTGCGATCATCACATTAGTGGGATCGTTTTAGTGTCACGGCCGTTTTAACCTTCATTTATCACTGACACAACATGAAAATGCTGTTCAGCTTCATTTCAAAGTTTATTTGTAGCTTCTGTCGGACGATGTTGACAAAGTTTGTTCACAGTTTTAGAGAAATCTAGAGTTTTTACATTTTTGATGAATTTTTGAAATATTAAAAACGTGCTTTTCCTTCTCCTGGTCCATATGTTGATGGTTTCTCACATGTAACTGGTTCCAGATCTCAGTCTAGTTCCTATTGGTCACTGATAGAAGTCTGATCTGGACTGTGATTGGATGAGTTCAGTTCTCCTCCAGTCAAAGTCCCGCCCACTTCTAATTGATGCGCGTCCAGAACCACAGACTGGAACATAGAACAGAACCTGAACAGAACCTGACAACCTCACAGAACAGACGCTGACAGACAGAAACACTGGGACTATTTTTGGACACTTGACTTCAATTTATTTCTGATTAAATACCATTTCATTTCCAGAGCAGGTGTGTGTGTGTTTTCTGGCTTTGTCCTGAATTCAACTTTGTTTTCATGGACTGATTCAACATTGGCTTTTATATGTAAAGAATATCTATATTATAGAATAGAATAGACTTTATTTTCTATTTGCACACATCCATTGCAGCGCAGGTACATTAGAATTGTTGTGCACTTCTTTGAGTCATGGAGTTAGAAAAAGACATGAAGAGAAAGAAGAATATTTTTCCAATAAAAGTGTCTTTTTTTCCTAATTCTTTTGCACCTTTTTCAGGAAGAACTTAATTTTCAATATCTGTCCATTAATTATATAATATATCAGTATTATATGTAATAAATGCTTAAAACAATATGTTACAGTAAATCATCAAAGAAACAGAATTGACTTTTCATTATATTTATTATGAAAATCAGTTGTAAATGTTCAGAATGAAACTTTGAGATTATGGACATAAACTTTAAACTGTTTTCCATACACTTA
This sequence comes from Ostorhinchus rueppellii, assembly GCA_030068375.1. Lineage (NCBI taxonomy): Eukaryota > Metazoa > Chordata > Actinopteri > Kurtiformes > Apogonidae > Ostorhinchus > Ostorhinchus rueppellii. The sequence continues at coordinate 7,820 of JAQQZY010042100.1, read as the reverse complement.
AACATTTTAGTTTGTCTAAATCATTCCATGTCCATGTTCCAGCTTCTTATTTTTTTTTACTTCTTTCTCGTCATTTGTAGCCTGTCCACTTCACAAACTGGAAAAATACAGATTAAAAACAGCGAAGAGGAAAAAAAATGCAAAGCTCGACAAAAACACAGTAACACACACTAGTAGAACACTCCAAAACCGCACAATCACCAATAAATACAATTATTTACAAGAATTCACAGCTTAAACCTCATTAAAAGGCTGATAAAAGTAATAAATATCTTCCCCTTCTCTCTTGCCGACTGCACTCTGCTGCTCTCTGCCCCGCCCACTTATACTTCTACCCTAATGGGTTATGGATCAATAGAAAGAAGCCGATCTGAGATAAAAGATGACATGTGGGTTTTATCAGCAGCACAAATGGTTCAGGAGTTGTGTTAATGTGAAGGACGTGGGTGAAACCTGCAGCACCGGTGACACAAACGTCCTCAAAGGGTTAAATGTGTGGAAGTGCTCGGAGCCCGTTAGCTTCATATCCGTTCAGTAAAAGCTCCGTGCATCATCCTTATACGACAGCACACATTCACATTTAATCGCGGCTTCGGTTGAGAAATCATTTGTTTGTTGTGTTTGTCACAAATAAAATGAAATAAAGCGGAAACAAAGTGAAAGGAGCCATTTGTGAGAAGTGGGTGTCCAAGCCCCGCCCCCCCGTCTGTCGGTAATGTCTGTGTGCCGGTTTGGAATGGAAATAACCCTGAAATGCCAGTGTGCGTCACATGTCTGAGTGTTGGCTCAGTTTTGGAGAATGATGACTTGATGATGATGGTTTGTTCTGCCGTTGGCCTCTCCTCCTGCGCTCCATAACGGCCGCAGACATCATCATCTTTTATTTCCTTTTAGCCTTTTCTCCTCCTCATCATCATTCTCTCACTCAAAGTCATCTAAACTTTACTCCTCACCATCTAACTTTGATTTACTCGACTTTCTTTGTCCCTCCCCAAGGTTCTTTCTGACCTTTTAGTCTTTTTTTTTCTACCAGCACCGACACCCGAATTCACCCAAAATTAGTTTGCGTTTGTTCCACTCCAGCCGAGCTTTGAGTTACAACTTTTTTCTTGTCAAATTTATGCAAATTACACAGTTGCGAGGCAAGTAGGCCCTCAGAAAATAGCATTATATGTGAAAATAGTCCCCTTTATTACCAATTCTGAGCACAAATTGCTTCAGCTTTAAGAACAATCGACCACCCTTCGGCCTTAAAGCGTCTGTATAATTGGAATATGCTCTGATCCTATCTGAAATTCTACCACTTAAACGTCTCTGCCTTTCTTTTCTGACTCGCCTTTCAACGCCGAAGAAGTGGCATCATTCAGAATCTTCAAACTCCGTGCGAACGCTTTCATTTGGCGTCTCAGAGAATCCCTTCTGAGCTCTGACACATGATTGAACGACACATTAATTGCCTTGACATTGTTTACTGAACGGAAAAACAAAAAACAAAACCCTCTGAAAGACGACCCATTTGCATCCGTTTTATTGTTCCGTACCCGTTTTTTTCATCTAAATCCCTGTTTTTTGCTGTGAATTCTCCACAGAGAGTACATCATCGACAGTCTGTCAGTGGAAAGGAATCATGTGCTGGTCGGTGTGAGTTTGGTCGGAGGTCCGTCTGAGAGGAGACTCCCCCCTCGAGCCCTGCAAGAGGTCAGTGCCCGTGGATTTACCATAGAAGCTGCTTTTTAACACGGTCTGTCTTCACATTGATCTGGTCCTGTCAAGTGCTGAAAGGAAGAGTGAAGGCAAGAATTATTCGTATTCTGAAGAAAGTAAAAAGGATTTTCTGGAAAGTACTTGATGCCTGTTAATCCTTAAAGTCCTAAACATCTACTGATCTAGATGGTTTGATACCTACTGATCCACTAATCCAATCAATACATGGAAATAATGGGTGTAAAATACAGTTATTCATCAGATATGGCCCAACAAAATGAGTGAAAACTGTCCAAAGTAATGAATAAAATGAGCAGAAATGATTAATAAATCAAAATGAGTAACATGAACCAAGTAAGCAACAAACTGAAGTAATTTGAAGGGAAAAAAAGAGAACAAAATAAATAAAAAACAAGTCAAATTAAAACCGCAGGCGGTATAAAGGCCCTCGCCCTCCTGCGCATCCGCCTCTCCACCCAAACGCCGAGGCCACCTGACAGTCTGTGTTCCATTAGTGGAAGATGACTTTTTCAACAATGGCGTCCTTGTGGAAAAACCCCATGCATTCTAATGGTACACTTTTTTCGTTGTCATGGTAACACGATTGTAAATAGGGATGTGTCCCCATTGGCTTTTTGGTTCAGTTTGGGATGAGGAATGTGTGTGCCATTCAACAACTGTAGGGGGCGTCAGAGAGCCATTTTACAATCCAACTACACGGGTTTCATATCCTCGTGTTCAGGTCGTCATTCCGCACAAACGTTCCATTGGGTCCAACTCAATCTGACACTCTGTGTTTGAGACACACACATTTGTATAGTTCAAAAAATGGCTACTTATTTGTGAGGTCATTACAGCCACACCCACCATCGATAACTTTGGCTCACACATGTGTGTAGGTGACTTTCACCAAGTTTGGTTCCAGTTGGATGTAAACCCTCGGAGGAGATATCGAAAGTACGAGGGGCGGGATTTTAGAGGTTCACACTTCAATCCAATATGGCCGACTTCCTGTTGGGTTCAGGGTGGGGCCATTGTGTAATTTTTTACTTGTCCTCCCATGGTCTATGTGTGTACCAAGTTTCATGTTTGTACGTGGAAAAAAATTTGGGAAGGGCTCCAATCCGCGCAATGTTATTTAATTTTTTGAGGGGGCGGAGTCATTTTGTGACATTTTGTCTTGACAACTTCAAATGAAAATTTTTTTTGCCGAGCTTGAATTTTTAGTTGAAGAAAAATATATTTTTTTGTGGAGTTCAGGGGGTGAAAAATGTGATTCTTTCGGTACGGAATAATAATAATAAGGGAACCCTTCAGTTTTAATAGGCTCTCGCCGGACATGTATGTCCAGGACTCGGGCCTAATAATGACTAATATGGACCAAATAAACAACAATATTAATCAAATAAATTTGAACATTGATTCACCAGTAAAACACATGTGGTTTAATAAATGACAGTGGATAAAATGAACAAAAATTAATCACAAAACTAGGAAATTATAAATATGGAAAAATAAGTTTAAAAAATGTGCTAAAATAATTTTAAAAAACAACCAATAAAAGGAATGAAAACAGCCAAAGTAATGAATAGAATGAGCAGAAATGAATAATAAATCGAAAATAATCAGTAACAAGAACAAAATAAGCCACAAACTGAAGTCATTTGAAGGGGAAAAAAAGAGAACAAAATAATTTAAAAAAACAATTAAAATAATAAATAATATGTAGAAAATACACAACAAAATTAATTTTTAAAAAAGTAAACATTGATACATCAGTAAAACCCATGTAGTTTAATAAATGACAGTGGGTAAAATGAAGAAAAAGGAAATAATAAGGAAAAATACCTGCTAAAGTAAGTAAAAAATAAGCAACAGAAGGAATGGAAACGGTCAAAGTAATGAATAAAATGAGCAAAAATGAAAAATAAATCAAAATACTCACTAACATGAATAAAATAAACCATAAACTGAAATAATTTGAGGGAAAAAAAGTCAAACGGGAAATTAACAAAATGAAGAAAAGTCAAGAAGAAAATGTACAAAATAACAAATAATATGGAGAAAATAAGCAACAAAATGAATAAAACATGTAAATATTGATTCACCAATAAAACTCATGCAGTTTAATAAATGTCAGTGGATGGACACACTGGGTTTTATGTTCATTTATTAATATATTTGCTCACATTTTTTCTTCCGTTTTCTGTTTCTGATGTAATAACATTCAACTTTAATCTGAGCTTTTGTGAACGTCTGCATGATCAGCGAATTAAATATAAGAAAATGTGTGACTGACACATAAAAATGCAGAACACACAGGATAATATTAGAAGGTAAAGGTAATGAATCACTTAAGTAACCTTTTATAAATCATAAAAATAGTTTTAACTCGAAAAAGGGTTACATTTTAACATGATTTCTGTGGTTAAACATGTTTCCTAAAAGCCTCTGACATCAGTTTATTACTGTTTATCTGATAGTTTGATACCGTGTAAAGGATCAGTCCAAGCTTTTCTCCTTTTAATGGTTACAAAGGTTCAAGTTGAACTCCTTTTATCGTCCCGATAAGGACATTCAGTCACTGCGTTTTACACACAGTACCTAGCATTAGCATTAGCATTAGCATTAGCATCAGCGCTGTGTTCAGGGACAGTGACAGTAGAATTCACCCACATGCACCTGTTATTAACGAGGGTTTTCTGTTCTAATTACAGAACACAGACTCGTCCTTAACACCGACTTAATTAGTGCTTTTCTCCTGATCCAGAAGTTCCACAGACCTACGCACGCATTTTCCTCCTCACTTTGTTTTTTCAGCGCTTTTATTGAAGATGAAAAGGTTCCCGCAGCTCTTCAGCGGCTTTCGCAGGCCCGTAGCCTTATTTACTCAGCATGTTTTGGGGTAGATATCAATTATTTAGGTGTTGTTTACACTGAACTCCAACCAGAAAGTAATTTCAGCTGAGGTCAAGGAAAGGATATGAGAGAGATTTCTGAGAGCCAGAGTGTAAATTAGTTCAGGGAGTGATTGTGAGAAAACAGAAAGATGTTAAATAAGCACAAAGCAAATGGAAAATGAATCCACCCTGGGCTGAAAAATGAGAAGATGGATCAGGTTTTACCAGGAGCTGATTTACATGATCTTTAGCTGCGTGTGTACGGCCCACGGACCAAAAGCAGAACACTGAAGGGTCCCATTCGCCCGAGTCCAAACGTGACCCTGACCCCAGTTTAGTTTATTTGTTTTCAAGCAAAAGGAAAAAACCACAACATTTAATGAACACAAAGAGCCAATGGTAGAGCAGATACACACAGCGTTTTGTACATTTAAGCAAAAAAATAAATAAAATACATTTTTAAAAAAGCTCAAGACAAAAAAAACAAACACTTCATGATCAATAACAAAAGAAATTCAATAAGTTCTGCTGGAAAAGGAAGAAGAAAACGGATGAAACCCCGCCCCCTCTAACATTTATAAACTGAAGACTTAAATTCATTAGTGATAGTTACATTTATTCAGCATCAAACTCATGAAAAAAACAGCAGATTAGCAAAACTAATGTAATTACACATAACTATTAAAATGATCGTCTGTTATGGAAACAAATCTGTCGCCTCAGATCTCATGTAGTTCGTCCTGGAGTCGCTGTCGGCTGAACTTAACAATAGAAAAGCTTCCTGGTCTCAGCCGGATTTACTGACAAATAGGAGAGTTGAGCTCCGTTATATCGTTTTTCTAATAGAAAACTGCACTCTCAACATTTCCAACCATCCAGGATTATTCCTACATTATTAACGTTTGTGACAAAGCAAACCTTGTGTAAATTCGTTAAGTTTACAGCGAGATCGCAGAGTTTACGTTCAGATCACTCACCTTCATCAGACCAGACTGTAGGACTGTGGCAGGATGGCGGCCAGTGCGGACGTTGGAGTCTGCGCCGTAAGATATCTAGCCTTTCTATAGATATGTGTTCCTATAGATATCTGTGTTCCTATAGATATCTATGGCCATAACTCCAATGTTTTCATGACAACAAGGTGGCGTCACGTCACGTGACCACTGAAACGTAACGCAATTGGCTGGAAGTTGGTTCGAGTTCAGATTGCTTATCCTTGTGACCTTTGGTTACCCAGATGTTGCATCTGAATTTTCTGAATTTTAGACTGCGAATCTGAGAACACGCGAAAATATTAATCGAATTTTTTATTCTGAATTTTTTTTACATTGAAAAATAGGCTGTGAAAATGAGACACTGAAATGTCAGTGTCTTGAATTTGGTGGCCAAAAAATTCACAGACATAATTTCGGTGTGAAAAAAATGCAGTGTTAAAAATTCAGAGGCTTTAAAAAATCCGATTCTGATGAGACAGATTTGCTTCCATCGTCTGTAAATGTTATAATTCTATAGGTTTAATGAGGTTCCACCTTCAGCTCAAACTGGTTTCCAGTGGCTCAGACCAGTAAAATTTAACAACCTCTAAATAATCACCACTCCACATTATTCTGTTTGTTGTCGAGTGAAAAATTGCAAAAGTAGAATTCAAATATGAAAATATTTATATATTTACGAACTATCGTGTCATAAAAAATACAAATAACATGAAGAACCTGAAGAAAAGTCTGTGTTTTCACTGATGTTCTGTTCATAAATGTGTGGTTCATTTGGAGATCCACAAGTAATAAATGTACGAGTTTAAGAAAGTCCAGGTTCTTCAGGTTCTGAGCTTTTTTCCTAAGGATACTTTATAATTATCTCGATGTTTGGAATTAAATGTGACTATTTTCATACATGTACATTAGGTACGAACATGTGCCACAGAACCACTCATGTTTTCAAAGGACTCCGACAAACGTTCATATTAGACGAGTGACCGACACACAGTTCTACTGACACTGGTTTAAAACCGGGACAGTGAACCCTGGACCGGACCCTGGACCGGACCCTGGACTGAGCTGGAGCCCAATTCTGTTTTTATTCTGTTCTTATTTTAATTCAGATTATTTGCACTAAAACAGATGGAACTCTTCCTTCCAGGTTCTTCTGTTCGGATTTCACTGCTCCAGTCTTGTATATTTTCTATTTCTGTTCTGAATGTGGAAGTGGATCTGTTCCATCTTTCCGTCGTGTTCTTCGTCCGTGGCTGTGGTTGCAGATGCGCAGCAGCGTTCGGAGTGGCAGACTCCAACGGCAGCAGCCAGGGTTTATTCTGAGTGCAGAGCAGCAGACAAAGGCTCCGTCCTGCCTCCAAAGCACATTAACATTTCCAGCACATAACGTGGGGAAGTCTCCACGCTGAGCCGTGACCGCCAAGAAATGGCAGCAGATTACAGAAGATAGACGTGAAAGGACACGGAGTGAAGAGCAGACGCTGATAGAGAGACAGAAACCTGCCATCAAACCGCTCCAGTTGAATGAATTCAACTCTGCTGCCGTGGTTATTAGTTGACAAAATACGTCCCATGTTTCCGTCAGTGTCTTAGTTAATTAAAACAAACTGAAGCTGCTAATGTAACACCCACACATCAACGACTGAACAAATGCAGAAACGTCCAGTGTAGTCGTCGACGCAAACGGAAGAAGAACAGCAGCGAAAAAAAGCCGAGATTCAGGAAAAAAGTATGTGGACAAAAGTATGTGGACACGCTGCATTCAGCTGTTTCAGGCGTCTGGGTAGAGATGGGAATCTATAAGAATTGAAGGATTGGGATTCCATTATTGATTCTTTTACTGATCCGATTCTCTGATTGATCCTCATTGGCTGAGGGAATAAAACAGTCCGAACAGGTCTGTTTTCATTCCTGCTCTTTTCTATTTCCATCTACAGTAAATAGAACATCTACAGTTTGTACAAATGGAACAGATGAACTGGGCCTGGTTTGTGTACAGTACCAGTGGAACCCCAGACTCTTCACTAATTCCTCTATTGTCTCAGTTCTACTCTGTGGAACCGGTTCCACTCGGTCCATCTCCTGTTGTTCTGCTCCTCATTTCCTTCACAAACTTGTATTTGAGGGGATACGACGTTTGTTTCCAGACCAGAACCAGAACCAGAACTGGGCCTGGATGACGTCCTGCTGCTAGATTCACAAGCACCGCTAAGTATTGGATCAG
>JAQQZY010042088.1:0-10787 GCA_030068375.1 Ostorhinchus rueppellii | reverse complement strand
ACGCTGCAACATTAGTATCCACATTAGTGTTCCCTCTGTCAGCTCCATGTTTGGGATTACTGACTTTCTTCTTCTTCCTAAAAGACTTTACTTTTCTTGGTGGTATTTGTCCAGTATGGTTAATTCAGAGCAGCGCCCCCTGGTGGATTGGTTGATAAACGCTCATTCCAACAAATTAAATGTCAGTAGCAGCACTTTGTTCCAGTCCGACGAATGACAACCATAATAAAGCACATTTTTAAAAGAACTGATAACTGGAATGGGATTACTAAGTACTTATATCGGCACTCGGTATCGGCATGTACTCAAATGTAAGTACTTGTACTCGGTTTGGAAAAAGGTGGTATTGGTGTATCCCTAATTACTTTCAACATTTTACATGTTCAAAGGGGGGTGGGGGTGGCAAGGGTGCCAGTGATAAATCTGCTGTTCGATAAATGTGTAAATCAGATTGTGTATTGAGTTTGACACATTTCGTCAGTGTATTGGCTACAAGTGTAAAAAGGTTGGAATTAGAACCAGATTATAAATCATTATTTTTAGTGTAGTTTTCTAATTTTTATTTTGCCTTGAAGCATGGTTTGTTTGTTTTTTGGCAGAAATGGGCTTTCATACCGTTGCCTTACATCCATGATAACCTGTACACTGATTTCTGTGATGTCCCTCTTCAGCTCCAGTACAGCGTTACAACACCAGCTACTGTTTGGTTGAAATAGACAGACCCACATACGCCTCAATTAAACAGGTGTAAATGGAACACAAATTTCAAACCCAAACAGGTTTTGTATGAATTTCCAACCATGGTCCTCAGGTCTAAATATGCTGCTTTTTTTCTGAGGCGGCTTCACAGATCATCAAAATCACTGAGGAGCTCGACTTAATCTTCAGTGTGTATTTTTTCCCCGACAACAGTCCCGCTCAGTTATCACCCCTCCACCGACCTTTAATAAATCCTTCCCTGTCCAAACCGCCCCCAGTCCTGGAGCTGAACAAACACAGCGTCAATCTGACAGGATTTCATGACTTTCAGATGACTTCATTTACACAAAAGCTGAGGTGAGGATGACACTGAGTTCAATGAGAAAACAGATGTACAGACCAGATAAAAAGTGATATTAAGAGCTGTGATGAGCGTAAATCCATCCACAAAGAAGACCTCTAAGGCTTGTAAGAATGTAATTACAACATCAGAGGGATGTGGGTCAGTGTGTGCAGAGTACACTTTGTAACCGGGTTACATAATTAAAACAGGGATGGATTCCTGGCTGTTGTAAACCAGAGGTGATCCAGTTTGTGCATGTATGGCTGGGCAATAAAATGACAACAATATATATTGCAAAATAAGTTTTAGTTTTTAGAAATATAAGACATGCTCGATACCATTTTGATAGAATTCATTTCCCCATGTTTTGACAGACATAAACACAGCCAGTCATAATCAAATTGCGCCGCACCGAACCAATCACACTAGAGCCATGTCAAGCTAGGTTGACACACACAGCACAGGCGTAAGAGTAGCCACAGCACACATGCTAATGTTTGGGCTGCAGCAGGAGGTAAGGAGTGTAGCCTTGGGAGAAAACATGACTGAAAACTTGGGCAACCAGGTTAACGAAAAGTAGGGTGTGACATAGAAGCCGGGAAATGGATGTTCAAAGCATGTTAAGTTTCATTTTCCATTTACACCAGTTACAGTTGTCATGGCAGTTACAGAACACCCCCCCACATGTATACACCTGTGTTTCATGAAGATGGTCTGTTTTGTTTATGTTCTCTTTTAAAACTTGAATGCTTTTTCCTGCTGGTCAGACCTTTAGTTTAGTTTTAAATATATGGCCCTGTTTTATTGATCTGAACCAGTTGGATAATGTTCTTCAGCACATCAGATGTTTAACCTCTGACACAAATTAAATCACATTTAAATAAAAAATAAACTTGTGATCTCTTCACAGCTAACTTATAAGTAACGGAAAATGTAACCTTGACAAAAATAGTAATTTGATTTGTATTGTGATACATAGCAATATAATCTGATGTGAAAAAAATTACCGTGATATGATTGTTTTCCATATCGTCCAGCAATAGATGTATGTATGGTGTTTAAAAAATGTGTTCTTCCACTTGTCATGAAAGCAAGAAAACATAACTAACTCCATAGTTTATCAAAAACTTGTTTCAAATTGTCATGTCTCTGCTATTCTCTCTTCCTGTTTTTGTCTCAGTCTCCTTTAAACCCCATCTGAACTCTGACCTAATTTTCAGTGACCTAATTACTGACTCAGTTCACCTGTGCTTTCACCTGATCCTTATTACTCCTCTGGCTATATAACTCCACCTCTCAGTCTCAGAATCTGCCAGATTGTCTTAGATGCATTCCATGACTCTCGAGCACTTCCTTGTCCTGTGTTTCCTCGTGTATAACCAGTTTCTGTTCCCGGCTCCTGATCCAAGTCTCCAGTCCCTGACCCGTTTCCGTCTGACCACGTCTTCAGTCTGCACCCCGGTATTCAAACCGCCTTCGTTTGGACCACCGATACCCTGCCTCAGTCCCGGCCATTGAACCGCCTTCTGTCCCTCGACCAAGCCTCCTGCTTGCTCTTCGTTGCTCCTCCTGGTACTGACCTCCAGACCGGCCCCGACCAAGCCCCTCGTCTTGCCCCAGCCTTCACGGACACCCGACCCCGGACCAAACTCGACCTCCCGCTCCTCGTGCCCCCCAGGCTCATGGAATCCCAGTCCGAGCCGGCGGACCTGGACCCCCTTCATGGGATTTTCCCCAGACCCCCAGTTCTGGATCTTAGTGACTTTGTGCTCCCTCTGGAGACGAAGTTAACTCTGTACATTGTACATTTAATTGGACTTGTATTTCGTGTGCAGAAAGACTATTGTTCTGAAACTTATTTTGTGGTTCTGCGCTTGGGTTCTTCTCTGGTCTGTTACAGTACAATCTGGCCATAAAATGAACCCAGCAGACCAACCAGTTTCAGAAGCCCATATTACTCGGGTTGAACAGGGTGTCGCTGCCATCGCGGGACAGGTTCAGCACCTGGCAGACCTATTGACTCAGGGGGCTGTTATGGTTCCGGCTCTGCCTGAGCCTGTGTCCGTTCCTGATTCTCCTCCTCGGGCAGTCTCAGAGCCTCGAGTAGGGGAGCCGTAACAATACAATGGAAACCCAGGACATTGTAAACCATTTTTGACTAACTGCGCTATCCTTTTCTCCCTGCAGCCCCATACCTTTTCTACAGAGGCAGCAAAGGTGGCGTATGTCATTAATCATTTGACTGTACGAGCCAGGTTATGGGGAACAGCAGAGTGGGAGAGGGACACTTATGCTTGTTCATCTTTTGATAATTTTGCTCATGAACTCGGAAAGGTTTTTGGACCAGCTTCGCATGGAGTTGATGTGGCAGAAAGTTTAAATATTCGCATAAGAGCTAGAAGAAGTGCTTGGAACATGGCTGCAAAGTGTGAAACTTACCAGTCAGGATTGTCACCCCAGGTTAAATATCAACTGGTGTCTTTTGATATTCCTTCTGATCTGGACGAATTAATTGCACTAACTACCCGAATTGATCTTAGAATCAGATCCTGGAGACGGGAGTCTCATTTACCGGAGCAGAGGTGTGTGTCAGGATTATGGAGCTGGGGTCCAGCTGGACCTTCAGGGGCAGCAGCCATTAAACCACCGGATGACGAACCAGAGCCCATGCGGGTGGGTTGAGCCAGACTCACTCCAGAGGAGCGAGAGTGGCGTCAGAAAGAGAATCTGTGCCCCTACTGTGGTCAGTCTGGACATTATTTGGCCAAGTTTCCAGTAAAAGGTCGGGCTCAGCGTTAACACAGGGCATAACGCTGAACCGATCTTCTATTAATGCCCCAACCATGAGACCTGTATTCCATGTGCAGTTACATCCAGCAGGCGGAGCCATTACCTTGGCAGCTTTCATTGATTCTGGAGCGGACACTAATCTTATGGATGAAAGGTTAGTGCATCAATTAAACCTGCCAACTGTCGCTCTTCCCAGTCCTGTACCTGCAAATGCTTTAGATGGACATTTACTTGGGACAATAACCTGTAAGACTGAACCTGTGACTATAAGTATTGCTGGGAGACATGTTGAAACCATTCAGTTTATGAGCTTACTATCCTCGGAGATACCGCTGATCCTGGGTTATCCTTAGTTGCGTAGACATAGTCCTCACATAGACTCGCAGACTGGGGCAATTAAGGGATGGAGTTCTTTTTGTGACAGGTGTGTTGTTTGCAGAAGGTTGAAGGAGGACAAGAGGAAGGAACCTGCTCAGCAGCTGACTTTGCTAAAGTTCCACCAATATACCATGACATTAAAGAGGTATTTAGTAAGGCTTAGCAGTTTCCCTCCCACCACATAGAGAATACGATTGCGCCATAGACCTTTTACCTGGCACATCACCACCAAAGGGGCACATCTATTCTCTGTCCGGGCCAGAGCGGGAGGCTATGGATACTTATATAAATGATGCATTGGCTGCTGGAATCATCCGCCCTTCCTCATCTCCCGCAGGAGCGGGTTTTTTCTTTGTAGACAAAAAGGACAAGACTCTTAGACCATGCATTGATTATCGTGGCTTAAATGATATAACTGTTAAAAATCATTACCCTCTCCCTCTCATCTCATCCGCTTTTGAATTACTCCAAGGTGCTACAATAGTCACTAAGCTAGATTTACGTAATGCTTATCATCTGGTCAGAATTAGAGAGGGAGATGAGTGGAAAACAGCATTTAATACTCCAACCGGCCACTATGAATATTTGGTTATGTCCTTTAGACTAACCAATGCCCCTGCAGTGTTCCAGTCATTGATTAATGACGTACTGAGAGAAATGCTTAACAAGTATGCGTTTGTCTATTCAGGTGACATTTTGATTTTCTTTTTCTCAGTCTGAACAGGATCATGTGCACCACGTTCAGTCAGTCCTTCAGCGCCTCCTGGAAAACTCTCTTTATGTGAAAGCGGAGAAGTTTGAATTTCATGCTTCATCCGTTTCCTTCCTTGGGTACATTGTGGGCCAGGGTCGGTTGGAGATGGATCCAGAGAAAGTATCCGCCGTCTCTGAGTGGCCAGTGCCGGTTAACTGTAAACAGTTGCAGAGATTTTTGGGCTTTGCAAACTTTTACAGAAGGTTTATCCGTGGTTATAGTTCTGTAGCTCCCCCACTAACGGCTTTAACTTCTTCCAAGGTCACCTTTTGTTGGACTCCTGAGGCTGATAAGGCTTTTCAAAGTCTCAAGAGTCATTTTAGTTCTGCCCCTGTTCTCCAGATTCCTGACCCAGAGCGGCAGTTCATTGTGGAGGTGGATGCTTCCAATGTGGGAGTTGGGGCGGTCTTGTCACAGAGGTCTGAGAAGGATCAAAAGATGCATCCATGTGCTTTCTTTTCCAGACGCCTCTCTGCCGCTGAAAGAAATTATGACATTGGAAATCGTGAACTTTTAGCCATTAAGTTGGCATTAGAGGAGGGGCGTCACTGGCTTGAGGGTACAAAGGTTCCATTTCTGGTTTGGACCGATCATAAGAACTTGGAGTATGTTCATTCAGCCAAGAGATTAAACTCTCGACAAGCCAGATGGTCTCTGTTTTTTACATGTTTCAATTTTTCTCTCTCCTACAGGCCAAGTTCCAGAAATGTTAAACCTGACGCGTTATCTCGTAAGTTTTTGGTGGATGGAGAGGGGGAAGATATTAACGAGACTATTCTCCCTAAGGCTCAGCGTGTTGTTGTGGTTACCTGGGAAATCGAGGAGAGAGTCAAAGCAGCGGTTGAAGATCAACCTGGGCCAAGTGCGTGTCCCACTGACCGTTAGTTTGTTCCCCAGAACCTGAGATCGGAGGTGTTGCAGTGGGTGCACGGCTCTCAATTAACTTGTCACCCTGACATTCAAAGAACCTTGGAGGTATTGCAGCACAGGTTCTGGTGGCCATCCATGAGAGAGGACGCTGTGAATTTTGTTAATGCAATGTTTTATCTGTAATCAGAATAAATCCTCTCATCACTCACCAGCTGGTCTGTTACAACCGTTGCCCATTCCTCATCGTCCATGGTCCTGTGTCTCACTGGACTTTGTTACTGGTCTACCCTCGTCTGAGGGAAACACCGTTATCGTGACTCTGGTGGACTGGTTCAGCAAGATGGCTCATTTCATTCCTCTAGCAAAGCTGCCTTCAGCTAAAGAAACTGCTGATTTAATGATTAAACACGTGTTTCGTATTCATGGATTTCCTGTAGATATGGTTTCAGACCATGGACCCCAGTTTACATCTGCATTCTGGAAGGAGTTCTGTAAAGGCATCGGAGCAACTGCCAGTCTGTCCTCTGGGTTTCACCCCCAGTCCAACGGTCAAACTGAGAAGATGAATCAGGAGATGGAGACCATTCTGCGCTGCCTGGTTTCAAAACAACCGACAACATGGGCTCAACAACTCCTGTGGGCTGAGTATGCGCACAACACTCTCACCTGTTCATCTCCTGGTCTGTCCCCTTTCCAGTGTGTGCATGGATACCAACCCCCCTTGTTCCCTGAATTGGACAAGGAGACCGATTGCCCTGCTGTTGACACCTTTCTGCGCAGATGTCAGAGAACCTGGAGGATGGTCAGATCTTCTCTTAAGAAGGTGCGGGACAGGTGTGCTGCCACAGCTAACCGCCATCGTTCCTTAAACCCTTCATATCAGGAGGGACAGATGGTTTGGCTTTCAACCCGTGATCTACCTTTAAGGTTAGAATCGAAGAAATTGGCACCACAGTTCATTGGTCCATTTAAGATTGATAAAATCATTAATCCAGTGGCAGTTAAGTTATCATTACCTAGTTCAATGAGGATTCACCCGACATTCCATGTGTCCAAGATCAAACCTGTCAAGGAAAGCCCATTAATGCCTGTACCTGAGTCTCCACCCCCTCCTAGAATAATAGATGGAGCCCCAGCTTACACAGTCCAGCGTCTACTGCGCTCCCGGCATTGGGGCAGAGGACTACAATATTTGGTGGACTGGGAGGGGTATGGTCCTGGATTCCAGTGCGACAGATTCTGGATAAACAGCTGATTCGTGAGTTTCATAAATCACACCCTGATCAACTCTCTAACCCAGGCCATTCCACTCCCAGGTCCAGCCAACAGACTGAGGACAACCGTGGGGTTTCTCCTCCTCGGTCCTCCAACACTCCGGAGGAGGAGGAGTTCTCCGCTGAAGAAGGGGAGGGGTCAGAAGAGGAGTATTTTTTGGAGGAGTTTTGACCCTCCTCCAGACCCCCTCACCCACCCGATATGGGTGTAAGATTTTTTTGGGGGGGCGTCAAGGGCCAAATTACCAAATTTATTATTATTATTATTATTATTAGTATTATTACTATTATTATTATTATTATTATTATTATTATTAATCTACATACAGACATAAAGGAACCTTTTCTTTATGTCTTTTATGTTCTTTAGGAACATTTCTTTATTGAGATATTAGTCATTTTACACATTCATAGTAACAGACAGCAGCAGAGGGTCCATGTTTGTTGATTTTGTCATATTATTCAAATTATCTGTCCTTTTTTTACCTTAAAGATGAAATAACCAAGATTAACACACTTATTAAAACCTGCTGTGATTGCTGCTGTTGAGGAGCTGCTCAATGTATTGTCAAACTAAATGTCAGACAACGGAATGTAGAATCAGAAGGAAGCAGCAGTGGATGCAGAGTTTATTTACAGCTGGAAATGGTGGAGGTCGGAGCCTGTACAGGAGGGTGGCAGTGGATCCAGGGAGATGGGGGGGTAGAGCTGAGGACTGAATGGCATGGATGAGATGGAGGAATCCAGGAGGAGCTGCGACAGGCACAGCTTCAGTAGAAAAGGCAGAGAAAACAGCTGGTTACAGGTTAAGCCGATTAAAGAATACACACAAGGAGAAGTTCCTTCTCTGGGAACAGGAGGGAGTTGATCTGGAGAACTGTACTGTAGAAGGTATAGAATGACCTGGAACACCGGGTTTACATACTGTCAATGACTGAGGTGAAGAACAGGTGTGTGCCGGAGAGAGAAAGAAAACAGGCACAGAGGAAAAAACACAGGAAATAAAGGGACCTCATCTTATTTTATGTCTTTCTCTTTTTCCTTCATCTTGAGTTGGTTGATTCCTCTACTGTAGCTGTAAGTCTTGTGCTTCTCTACTGGTGCTACTCCAATGGTTTCAAAGGCTTCTGGATCCACGTTTGGTCCTGCTTTTGTGGTTTCAGTGTTTATTTTCTTTTTTTTTTTGTGCCCAACTTTGGTTGTTTCATTTTCATTGTTAAGAATTCTAACAATAACAGTGTCATATTTGTCTCTAATTTACATCATTGATAAAATTGAAGACTCACCACAATATTTTTGGTTTATTATTAAATTGTGTGACTATTGGTGTCTTTATCGTTTCATTTGTTTGAATCTCCATTAGCTTTGGCTTAGGTCATCGCTATTTTTTCAGTCCACACCCAACCCAATTGTCTTTACATTAGTACACAGTTCATTAATGGGAAAGACTGTCGATGTTTGCATGGGTTTTTTTTTTTTAAACCTAGTCCAAGGCTTATGTGTGTTGCCTGTTGGTAATAAGTCGGACCTGTTCCTGGTGAGGGTTGGACTCCACCAGGGCTGCCCTTCATCACTGGTTTTGTTTATAACTTTTATGATGGGAGGATCTCATCTCTGCTTTTTGCAGACGATGTGATCCTCTTAGCTTCATCGAGCAGTGACCTCCAGCTCTTACTGGGGTGGTGCACAGCCTAGTGTGAAGCATCTGGGATGAAGATCAGCACCTCCAAGTCTGAGGCCATGGTCCTTAGCTGGAGAAGGGTAGAGTGCCCACTCCGGGTAGGGTTGGAGGTCCTACCTCAGGTGGAGGAGTTCCAGTATTTCAGGATCTTAATCACAAGTGAGGGTAAGATGGAGCGGGAGGTCAACAGGCGGATTGGGGTGGTGTCTGCAGCAATGCAGACACTAAACTGGTCCATTGTGGTGAAGACGGAGCTAAGTCGTAAGGCGAAGCTCTCGATTTACCAGTCGATCTACGTTCTGACCCTCACCTATGGTCTTGAGCTCTGGGTAATGGCTCAAAGAATGAGGTTGCGGGTACAAGTGGATGAAATGAGTTTCCTTCACAGGGTGGCCGGGCTCAGCCTTAGAGATAGGGGGAGGAGTTCAGAGATCCGGGAGGGACTCAGAGTAGAGCTCTTCCATGTCGAGAGAAGCCAGTTGAGGTGGTTCATGTAGTGAGGATGTCTCCTGGATGCCTCCCTGGGGAGGGGTGTAGTGTGCATCTGTCCGGAAGGAGACCTTGGGGCCAACCCAGAACACGCTGAAGGGATTATATCTCTCAGCTGAGCTTGGGATGTCTTGGAATTCCCCCGGAAGAGCTGGTGGAAGTGGCTGGGGGAGGACTGTGTTGGCTTCTTCACTGAAGCCGCTGTCCCAGTGACCCGGACCTGGATAAGAGGAAGATGACAAAGATGAAGCCTGTTGGCCATATATAAAGTACAATGGATGCATGTTTATAGTTTTTAGACTGAGGCCCACATTTACATATCATTAGCTTCACAGCATAAGTGCTTAAGGAGGAGAGTGTTAGGAAAGTAGAGTGATGCAGATATCACAATTTGGCCAAAACTATGACTTTGCCAATTATGCCATGAGGGTAACAATATACAACCTTTCCAAATGGATGCAATATTTGCATATTTTTATGGCCCTTTTCCACTGCATGTTTTCGTACATGGCATGGTTTGACTCCACCCCTATATGGCCCTTTTCCACTGGGGGTTGGACCTGGGACCTGTTACGATTTTTCGTACCCGTTTCAGAGGTGGCTCTAGCCGTGCCGAGCCAGTACTAAAATAATGATGTGAATAGTGCTGTCCACTGATTGGTAAGAGGAAATGTTGTCATACGCGCAACGAAGCTCGGGGATCTTAAGTAATCACCCGCTAGACAGACCTGCCATCTGTCTTTCGGCGTTTTCAGTAACAATAAACCACAGCACAAACAACAGCAGTACCGCATCCATGTCATCCAGTGCCTCCATCGTTGTTCTTTACTTTACTGACCGCAGCGTGACACTTTATTACTCGCCTGAAAACGGTGGCATGGCAGTGTCGACTCCGCCAACTCCAACCACTTCAACTAGTCCCGACTAGTAACGGCTGGCAGTGGAAACACAACCGTGCCAGTCCGACAAGTGGGTAGAGTCGTGTCGTGCTGAGTAGAGTGGTGTAGGGTTCGCAGTGGAAAAGTGCTAATAGGCAAGTCTTTAAGACAAGGTGAGACATTTACATGTTTTACGACTGTTTGAGAAAACCCTCGGGTTTTAGGAGACTGTGTCTAAACTCAATGTTGGTCTTAAAGGTCCCATATTATGCCCCTTTTCAACATATTAAACTTGTTCTAAAGTGTGTAAAAGACATGTCTGTGACCTGCATTTGTCAAAATGGACTTTGGATCAAATCTTATTCTAGTCTCAAAGTCAACAAAAACAGCTCTGTTCAGAACAGCCTGTTTCAGGGCCTGTCACTTTAATGCAAAGAGTTGCACCTGGCCATGCCCATCTCTCTAGAGGGGGTTGCGGCTTCGGCTACAATAGCCATGTGCTAATGTGGTGAATGCTAAGTGACTCGTAATGGCTGGAGGAAGCAGTGTGGTGGTACCGTACCAATTTGAACCGGAGTCTGACCCAGAGGGAGAAACTTCGGCAGAAATTCCTTCTAATCGACTGCAGCAG
>JAQQZY010042026.1:0-10790 GCA_030068375.1 Ostorhinchus rueppellii | reverse complement strand
CCCCATGGTGTGGAAAACAGAAAGTTCACACAAAGAAAAGAAGAGACATTAGTGCACGGCTTTGACTGAGGAATATTGCACACTCCGTTATCACAATAATGCTATTTTTGCGATATATTGTGCAGCCCTACTGGGGGGTGTTTATTTTACAGCTGTTTTCTGTCTTCTGTCTGCTTATTGCAACAGGGCTGGTCTCTAGTGTCTCCACAATAAACATGACCAATGGATTTACCCTGTGGCGACACACACACACACACACACACACACACACACACACACACACACACACTCTCTCTCTCACAGATTCAAACAAAAGCAAAGTCCATCAGTCAATGATATGATCCAGATGAACACCTAAGCCACTGTTTTAAAGGACAAGCCTCCTATTACTGTGGACAAAGCAGTTCTGAAACTGAGACAAAGCCACCAGTAGCTGATTTATCTGCACTGATAAAAAAAACACACACCCTCAGGCCAACCCAGCCTGACCTCACACTAGTAGCTTTTTCATTAGGCTTAGGTGTAAAACTTTACTGATATTTACTAAATGTCGGAAAAACAGAAGTGTGTAATGTTGGTTTTTCCACTAAATCACAAACATGATGATTTGTTTATTTATTATTGCGAGATGACATGAGAAGTCATTCCATAAACAAGGCAACAAATGTAAACATTGTGTTCATTTACATATTCATTATTATTATTATTATTATTATTATTATTACTATTATTATTATTATTATCTATTACCCCTCTAGACCTGTACTAATATTTGGTTTCCTGGTGTGTCCTCACATACCACACCATGTTTCTATTAAAACTCGTCTTCTTCGCTTGCTTTCTTTCTTCACTTCGTCTGTTCACATCCGTTTTTTTTTAATTCACATAAGAAGGTGTTTTATCTAAAAAATAGTTTCTCTTTTATCTCAGTAAATGTTTAGTTCTAAAATCGACCCAAACCTGCTTCATAACATTAGTCTACATCTGGTTTGAATGTTTCGCCCCTCTGTCCTACTTTTAGGGACCAGTTTCACAGAAGCACCATCTGTCAATGAAACATTCCTAAATCCATCCAAATTGCACACACTGGACCTATTCAACATCTTCTACCCACCTCTGATTTCTTATATGAATAGAACATTCTGCTGTTATTGGTCTGTGACTTTTAGTTGCACAAAAGACGTGCAGAAAAGAGCAACAGCTTGTATTGTTGTTTTGTAATTATATGTTTTTGGAATAAAAGAGAACATGTCTCGATGAAAGCATGAAATCTTTAGAAAGTCCTTTATTCTACTGGTTAACTATACTGTTCACCATTGTTATGCTGCACAAATGGAATACAAATCAAAGAACACAAAATGAAGTGCTATAGCAGGTTTTCTCTCCAAGTAGTTCCACTATCAGGCGCCTTTTTAAGCGATAAGTTGTTGTGTTCACCCATTACGACCCAGCACCGCTTTTGTGACAGTTCTTAAATGAATTTTTCCGCAAAATTGACCTTTTCCTAAGTGATTTATCACCATTTATTATAATATCATCCACTGTATTTTGCATTTCTCTCAATGAAAATCAAGTATTTGCTCATATTTAATTCATTGATTACGTAGGCATTCATTAAAGCTCAGATTAAAGTTGAGAAACAGACAAAACTGAAGAAAAAGTGACTTTTTCAGCAAATTTATCATTAACTGAACATAACGAAAGTGTCTTTATCCACTACTACTGAATCATCGCCATGGGTTTTACTGGTGAATTAGTGTTGTAGAAGATAATGGAGTTTCCATGGTAACTTTGGAGCCTCTGAACATCCAAATGGGTCATATCTGATGACCATGAAAAGATGAATAACTGTATTTTAGACCAATAATTTACATGGATTAATAGGATTCGTAGATCAACAAACAGTTTAGATCAGTAGATGGTTTTGGTCAGAGGTGGATGTTTGTGTCTTTATGGGTCAAAGTCACTAAACATTACATGTTGTCATATACTTGTTGGAAACACTTGTTTTTATGTTCAGTTAATGATATATTTTGCTCAAAATCTCAATTCTGTTCATTTCTTTGTGATTTGATCTAATAACATTTCATTTCACTCTGAGCTTTTATGAATATTTACATGATCAGTGAATTAAATACAGGAAAATACCTGATTTACAGTACAGGGAAAAAAAATCCAAAAATGCTGAGGATACTATTACAATAAATGATGAGAAATCTACAATTCTACAATTTCATTTAGCAGACGCTTTTGTCCAAAGCGACGTACAACACAAGGAAGAATTTAGACTTAAAGGGAAAACCCTTAGTAAGTGCAAAAAGGGCCTCAGGTGTGATTGGTCACAGGTGTTGCCATCTAGTGGCAGAAGAAGTGCCAAGCCCCCCTCCCACCCAACGCCATATTTTTTTATTTTATTTATTGACATTCAACATACAACACACAACTTTGTCAGTGCTAAAAAATCATTTAGTGCTGGGTCTTGGACCATCTGACTTATTCTACCCCAAAGGACAAAGAGAAGAAGAGTCAGGTTTAAGTGCCTAGGTGTTCACTGAACAATTGAGTCTTCAATTGTCTCTTAAAAGTAGAAAGCAGAACACACAGAGTTTGGTAGTTGGTTCCACCATTTGGGAACAACAGAAGAGAAGAGTCTGGCTAGAGATTTCGAGCCGTGCTGGACTGGAAGGACCAGGCATCTTTCACATGCGGAGCATAGTGGGCGAGAGGGAGAGTAGACCTGGATCAGGGATTCCAGGTAGGCTGGAGCAATTTTTGTGATTGTTTTGTCATCCAAGAGAAGTGCTTTGAATTTGATTCTGGTTGCCACTGGAAACCAGTGAAAAGAAATTAGCAGCGGGGTGACATGTGCTCTTTTGGGCTGGTTGAAGACCAGACATGCTGCTGCATTCGGAATCCTCCATAGAGGTTTGAATGAACATGCAGGGAGGCCTGCCAGAAGCCAGTTACAGTAGTCAATGCGTGAGATCACAAGAGCCTGAACCAGAAGCTGTGTGGCCTGTTGGGTCAGGAAGGGTCTGATCGTCCTGATGTTGTAGACGGCATAACGACAAGACCGGGAAACTGAGGCCACATGAACCTTAAAGGTCAGCTGGTCATCAATCATGACACCCAGGTTTCTGGCTGAGTTTGTGGGCACAAGTAGACTCGAGTCTAGTTGGACACTGATCTGATGCTGAACAGATGGACAAGTTGGAAAGACCATGAGTTTAGTCTTAGACAGATTTAGCTGAAGGTGGCGTTCCTTCATCCATGTGGAGGTATCAGCCAGACATGCTGATATCTGAGCTGAGACCGTTCTGTCATCAGGAGGAAAAGACCAGAAAAACTGAGTGTTGTCAGCTTAACAGTGGTAGGGGAAGCCATGGGAGCGGATCACTGCACCAAGTGAGGTGGTGTACAGAGAGAAGAGTAGGGGACCAAGCACTGACCCCTGAGGAACCCCTGTCGATAGGCCATGTGACCTAGACACCTCTCCTCACCATGACACTCTGAAGGATCTACCTGTGAGGTAGGACTTGAACCACGACAGGACAGAACCTGAGATGCTGAACTCAGAGAGTGTGGAGAGGAGGATTTGATGGTTCACCGTGTCAAAGGCAGCAGACAGGTCCAGCAGCAGTAGGACAGAGGACTGACCAGCAGCTCTAGCCAGTCTCAGTGACTGACAGGAGTGCAGTCTCAGTGGAGCGGTCACACCTGAAGCTAGACTGAAAGGAGTCAAGTTGGTTGTTGTTCTGCAGATGTTCAGAGACCTGGTTAAATACTGAGCGCTCCAGTATTTTCGACAGAAATGGTAGGAGTGAGACTGGCCTGTAGTTTTCAACCTGGGCGGGGTTGAGATTAGGCTTCTTGAGAAATAAATATGGAGAAAGATTCAAATGGAAATCATCATAAAAATAGTTCTCTACCTTTAAGCGTTAACAGCATGAAAGGAAGTAAGTGTACTGGACCAAGAGGAGAAAGCTGCATGATCAGTGAATTAAATATAGGAAAATACCTGATTTACATTGAAAAATGCAAAGGACATCTTATCTTCTCTTATTGTCTTTCCATTTCAAGAAAATTTTGACATCACACACCCAAAGGGGTTGGAATAATGTCCGACTAAAGAATCAAACCATGTGTATGATGATTAAATTCTCATTAAACTAAAACTATTTAACAAGCTATCGTCCTCTTGTCTTATTTTATTTGAAAGTTGTAACAAAAATAGCTGTGGGTATTTAAGGGTTAACAGCCTGAAAAAAATAAGTTAATTTATCTTATTTTTAATTTGGATCAAGAGGAGAAAGCTGCATGATCAGTTAATTAAATACAGGAAAATATCTGATTTACACTGAAAAATGCAAAATCGAATCTAATTTTATCTTATCTTCTCTAATTTTATCTTATCTAATTTTATCCTATCTTATTTAATTTTATCTTCTTATATACGCCTTCGTATCCAGCTGATGGATTGTGAATTACCCACACTCCCCTCTGGCTGTTTGGATTCAATCTCCTCTTCTAGCCGGTGTCCAGAGACCCTCATCCTGCAGGTTAGAAGCTCATTGGAGTTCACAGGCCTCTGTTATGTTGACCGGCCATAAACAAAGCACACAGAGACTCACAGGTCTGCCACCCATTCTAAACACTAGGGCAGACCTCCAAGCAAACACCCACATAGTGATACAGAGAAGCTCCAAGTCGACCACACTACAACTGGCTTCCGCTGCAGAGTGTCCACGCACACACAGCTTACACTGGCACTGTGGAGTCTATTTTAGTAACAAGCTCAATAAATACACAAGTAGAGTTTGCACATGTCTGTACTTCATTTGAGTATTTATATTTCTCTATAACTTTTGCCTCGTTGTGTTGTCAGACATGTAATTATAGTTTAATGTATTTGAGGGGAATTTATGACTTTATTTTTTTATTGTTCAAGACTGATTTCAACCCAGATGGATCAATAAGACATGGAAAAGACATCCTGTTGTGTCTGTGCAGTTCTCACACAGAAAATTAGACAAAAAGATAAGATAAGATAAGATAAGATAAGATAAGATAAGATAAGATAAGATAAGATAAGACTTCATTTATTCCACCATGGGGAAAGTTCAGTTAATTGCAGCAAAATACAACGAGCAAGTGAATAAAAAGAGGTAGAAAGAACACAAATGAGTGAAAATAAAATAGAGAAAAATATGATTTTTTACTTGTATAAATATTAAAATGTATACATAATATAGACAAAAAACCAAAAATCAGATAAAAGATGACATTCAAACAAACTGACAAGTCAAAAAACAACATAACATATATATAAAAGACATGACGTGACAAGTTAAGGTGATGTAAAAGATGTAACATAACAATTTACATAACATGTAAATGAAATGAACAAAAAGAGAATGAAATAACTCAAAGATGGAACATAAAACACACACCTGTAGTGTCTGATTTCATGATTTGTGTTCCACAATGAAAACAACAATATATGACAAACATAATATTAAGGATGAAACAAGAAGACAAAAATTCAGTTAATGATGTAACAACACATAAAGGTTTTCATAAAGAGGTGCAGGCATTAAAATGTCATTTTTTGGGGTGATATTCTGATATAGAAGGAATCTAAATAAGTTATAAGAACATAGACACCATGAACTTTGTTGGATTGAAAATGTAAATTTGTTCATATTTACAACATACAATAAAATGTCAGAAAGTCTGTTCTTTAATTTTTCTACATTGAACAAAACTTCAAATAAACTAAACACCACAGATTTAATTTTTCATTGTATTTTAGAGTCCAAACTTTTGTGGTGAAGAGGTTTGTATCGAATTATTTTGTACTGTCGATCCTATATTAGCTTTTATGAAATTTTCTTTCTTCTCACCAAATTCTTCATCCATCACATCTGCACAAAATGAAAAATGTACTAAACATAGTCAAGTGTTTTATTGATTGAGTAAAAACCTTGAAAAACAATGTGAGGTCAATCTATGGAGACTTTCTTGGCGTCTCTGTGTGAAACCTTGCAGACCATGACGGTTGTAACGGTCCTGAACTCGCTATGATGGAGAGCCCATTTATTTTCTATATATTTGTGTTTAACTCTGGCAGGAATTGGCTTTCACACTCAACAAGCTAGAAAAATGCTACAGTGAGGGTGTGACCATTGAGCTCCAAGGTCATGAGATGAGAGATGAGGTTCTAATGGCTGATTCTGGGCTAACAGTGCCCCCTGCTGTGTGCAAACACAATAGCACTTGAAGACAATACACAGATTTCCTCTTCATGTTTGACTCAGGTCTAATGCTTTTGGACACTGCTCACATAATATTTACATCTCTAATCAATGTGTGCATCTTACAAGCACTCTGGGTGGCAGTTATTGATGTGCAAACATTGAATATCACTTGAATACTTCCATATTGATTATTAAAATCAGATCAGTCCTCAGATTTACATGCACCTGGTCTTCACAGTGTCCATGAAATGGGTAAAACTGGCAACTGGTGTTCTAGGTCTGTGGATCCAAATGGTGATTTGGATCTGTTGAAGGTGTATAATGAAAAATGACAGTTGAATGAGCCCAGGAGCCAATGTGCTGGCTTGGCTGGCTCAGCATTTTACATCATATAAATGTGTGTGTGTGTGTGTGTGTGTGTGTGCGTGCGTGCGTGCGTGCGTGCGTGTATTATATATAACTTCTACGTAAAGAAAAATGACAAAACAAAAACTAACATACAGGGGAGCAATGACAGAAATAACAAAAATATGCACAGAAACCTAAAACAGACTTTATGAGAAATAATAAGCATTTTGCCGTTCCATTCTTTCTTTTTCCCTGTAAGAGATTATCACAGAATATTCAAAATCTGTTACATGAACCAAAGGTTTACATGGTCTATATACACGTTACTCCTATCCAGTAAAATCAGCTCTTAATGCTGTTACCAAATCAACCCAGTTTTTCCAATAATTAGTGAATTTGTCTGATTGAAGTCTAATAAAGTCACCTTTTCCATCCTGTATATATCACCTATAACCACTTCCCAGTCCTCCATTTTTAGTGCATCCTGTTTCAGACACTTTCTGGTGACAGCTTTTTCAGATAGTTATTCCATGAATTTTGGTTCCTAATTTCAATAATATAAATTGTCACGTTGGAATGGGAGGAATTGAGTCGAGTAACATTACTGTCTTTACAGTTTGGACATTTAATAGACACATTTAAAGGGCTCATATTTATCAAAACCCACTTTTATTAGTCTTTGGTTCATTTTTTCTTTGTGTATTTGGACCCTAATAGTTCAGACAGATTAAATTTGAACCCTCCAGCTGCTGCTAAACTATCTTGATATTCATTTAGTCAAAAATCCAGTGGATTTCTACAACCTGTTTTAATTCCTGCTTAATTTGTTACGTCTACAACGAGGTACATTTACACATATAAGGTCCAGACTTCAGACAATTCTCCAATACGACATAATTGTTTGTCGCCAACAGCAGTTGTAGTAAAAACTGAAAATATGTCCAAACTTCGAACTAATTCTAAAATGTTCAGTTGTTGCTTGTTGAACGGCACAGAAAGCACAGTCAACAACCTGGTGGGGACAGAGTCGTGTGCATTTAAAGGGCCAGCGCTCAAAACGACATTTCTGGTATCATTACTCAAAATAGGGTTGAAGATGGACCTGTGGAGTTGACCCAAGCAGAGCATTTACAGTTTATGGAGACCACAGGGAAATGTTGGAAAATGCAGAATTCCATGTTTTTTAAAGCGAAATATCACTCCTTTAAACATAATAAAGCCAACAAGTTTATGGCAACATAACATAAGACCTACCATATCAAATACATTCATTCATTCATATATTCATTTTCTATACCCACTTTATCCTATATCAAATACAATACCATATAAAGACTTTTTCAAAGTATTAAATCCAGGTTTGTAAATTCAAGACTTTTAGACTTTTTAAGACCCTGCAGGAACCCTGTTGCAAACTGTAGGGGGAACTGCGTAGGGGAAAATAGCTACAAAAACAGTGAAGAAGAACCAAAATGGTAAAATCTTGCATAGTTGCTTTTCAATGTGTGACCATATGATCCCCCTGGAGAGCCAGTACTAATCTCACCTGGGACGATCTCAAAGAGGTGTCTTCCTGGCTCGTCTGGATTGGCTGTGAGCTCATTCACCTGGCAGCCCTGCAGAGGTATGCAGCCCTGAAACACACACAAGTACTGTCAAACACTCATCCACATCCATGTTGGGTCAATTCCTGACTATGTTTGTTCTCATAAATGGAAATAATGAGTTTCTTAGTCCCCCGCTGCATCCTTCCTCCACATCCTTCTTTTTCTGTTGCTTCCTTCTTAAACCTCTTGAACATTTTTAGCAGCTTCTCCTGTGACTGAACAGGGACTCATAGAGATTATCCGAATACATTATCCAGATCAATACCCATTTAGCCTTGAAAACTACAGCCAAGCGAGCTGTGAAGTAGATGCCAGCAACTGCGGGTTGGCCCCTGTTAATCTGCACTCTGGAACCCCCATCAAACGAGCAGAGGAGCCTGCCAAATCGCCTCAACCTGAGGGCCGGGCCGTCGCCAACATTAGTCGCTATGGAAACAAATGGAAGGGGTGGGAGCTCTGGATGGATGGAGCACAGGGGCAGGGCAGGAACCAGGAGGGGGGAGAACTCCCAGGGGGGCTATGTGCTTGGAATAACACGAGTAGCTGGCTGAGGATAAATGAATGAGAAAAAGACAGCACAAAGCACACAGACGATGGAAATACAAAATATACAGTAATATTTCCCAGGTTAGATCCTAATTCTTCATCTGAGATTTGCACATTTTAGACAGTTTTGCTCTGACCTATGACTCCAGAAATCTGTCTTTTGATGGATTTAACCCATAAAGACCCAAACAACTACCAGCCACCAAAAGCATCTATTCATCTATGATGTTTAATGCCTGTTGATCTAATAATCCTATCAATACATGTCAATAATTGGTGTAAAATAGTTTGTCGTCTTTACATTGTCATCAGATATAACACATCTGTTTGTTCAGAGGCTCCGTACTTACTGTGGAAACACTGTCATCTTCTACAACAATGATTCTTTAGTAAAACCCATGGAGTTGGATCAATGACAGTGGATGGACACACTGGGTTTATGTTCAGTTCATGATGTATGTAGATGAAAAAGTCACTTCGATGAACAGAAACAAATCCACAAAATATGAACTAATGTAAAGAAAGGCAAATAAGGAAAATGGGCAACAAAATAATAAAGATAAACAAAAACAAATAAAATAATGAATTAAATTAACAAAATGAATATAACGGTGCAATTCCTCGTTATAACCACAATATTAAAATGAAAGCCCCAAGCCCCTAATAATATGGTTTTGTTCACTTATGTATATTTCTTTAATTATCATTTTAATAATTTACTGTCCTGTTCATATTGTACAAACTGGTGTTCTAATTTGTCTTAATAGAGTGGTATGATATCTACATTTTGTGTATATATATGAAAAACTTAATTATAATAATAACATTAAGTACTGTGAACAAATAAGCTTGTGGATTCACTTTTTTATGTTCAGCTAATTATATATTTATATATTTTGCAGAAAAAGTCCATTTTTTTCAGTTTTCTTGATTTTCAAATAACCTTTAAATTGAATTTCCATGAACATTTACAAAATCTATTAATTAAAAATAGGAAAATACATGGTTTATACTGGAAAAATGCAAAATTCTGAGAATATTTAAATCACTTCAGAGCAGTTAAATGGAAAGAACATTTAATTAGGAGCACTGGGTCTTTATGGGTTCAAAACGTGACGTGTTACACTTGCAATACTTACATTTGACAAACACTATTACTGTCACAGCATCACGAAACACCAGAACAACTTATGTCGTTTGTATAAACGTACAAATGCAATAAGCAACAAAGGAGCCGTAAATTAGCACGTTTTAGCTTCATACATTAGCGCCACTGACAGGAACAGACACAAGATGGCGGAGTGAACTCGCGAACACGGTGCATGATAGTTCAAGGACTCGGTTAACAATAATAAAACGTATCTTAACCATACAAAACCCGTAATAAACATTTTGTCGTATGTTTCAACAATGTACGTTCCACAATATAATCACGATTGATCACAATTACCTGAAAACAGGGGAGAAAGAATCAGGAGAGTGACTTAAACGAGTCTTCTCAGTGTGTGCAGTTTGATAGAAAGAGAAGAAATGGCGCGAGCCCCCTGGAGGCGGATAAGAACACGACTAATCAATCCCAGATAGTTGCAGGCACAATAGTAGATTGGATTACATTATCTGAAATTGCAAGGATGTCATGGTAACATGGACATTTTAAGTAGCTATATTTGTATTGTTTTAAGGCTTATGTGAATTAATATGAATTAGTATTTATTGCAAACATTTTTGCTATTTTACTGTTTTTACCTCTTCATCTTTTAAATATACCTCTTCACCTATTTTCTCTTCTTAAATTGTTTGCTAAGGTCATGCCTGTGATGATGATGACGATGATGATGATCCTTTTTTTTATGATGATGATCCTTGAGTAAATTTTAAATAGATGTGACTGATGATGATCCTCCTTTTTATTATTTATTTTATTTCATTTTATTTATTTATTTATTTGATGATGATGATGATGATCCTTGAGTAAATTATAAACAGATGTGGATGATGATGAGGATTAAATTTTTTTTATGGATTTAAAATA
>JAQQZY010042005.1:0-10792 GCA_030068375.1 Ostorhinchus rueppellii | reverse complement strand
TGATAGAGAGTAGTAGAGAACAGAGACCAAGAATTAACTGCGTTCTACAAATTCTTGATGCACCAGTACAGAGGAGGGGACCTAGACAGCTGTGGATGTGACCTGGGAGGACTTCTACTGTTCTGTTAACTGTATTTCGTGCGCTAGGTGTGAACAGGTAGAAGAGAAGTAAAAAGATTCTAGGCAGGCACTCTGGGAGTGTTGCCCCCTAGCCATCTGGTGTGTATACTGCATCTATATACACGAAATTTCACACACTTTGGCGTTTCCATTCACACACAGATTTCACCCAGAAAAGCTCTTCTAAATTGGAGTTAAAAGTGAGAACAAAACGCCACTTTTGCGTTTTTGGTTCAGATGGTTTTCGTGTAAATGTAGCCTTAACGTGTGAGCTACGACAAACATGTCAATTTCAAATGGAGGTTAAAACTGAACAAATAATAATAATAAAAAAAACAGTCAAGTTGTGACCATTATACAGTCATGGAAAATAATAAGAAATAATAATAATAATAATAATAAATAATAATAATAATAATAATAATAATAATAATAATAATAGCGATTTTATTTATATAACGCCTTAAAAAACTGGGTTTACAGAGTGCTTTGCAGACAGAATAATTATTAGACCATCAAAAGTCACCAAAAACAATGGTTATGTAATCCAGTCCTAACTCCTGTGTATGTGACTAAAACAGAGAAGAAAATATGGAATGTCTAAAAGTATTGTTTTTGTCTGTACAATCCCATAGATATTTATGTAAGAACTGAAGTGATTTTGGTTTTTATCAAGAAAACATGGAAAATGGATAGATATCAGCTCTGAAATTAAACTACTATGAGTTTTTTTGTTATTATATTTGCACAAACCAATGTACCTTTCGTTGTACCAGGCAATAAAATGAACAAGAAATTGAAGAAAACAAGGATGGTCTAATAATTATATCATTTAATAACTTTGGCAATACCAAGTTATTATGGTTTAATATGGGTTCCTAATGGGTCTGTATTGGTTTCACTTTTTGGTGATCAATAATCCAATCATTTTAAGGCCTGTGAAAGCATATTCAAGGCATTTTAAGGCCTGAAATTCACATTAGAAATATGATGTGATGGGTTGTCATTATTACAGTTTATTTATTTAGTTTTGCATTGGGCTTTAATGGACCCTTTTACACCCTGAAATATTCATACTACATATTCAGTGACAGAATCCCTGCAGTTAAAAGTGCCTGTTTTATTTTTAGAGACAGTACTTTAAACCTTAAACAACCCTGACCTACCTTTTCATGCTACGTCTATTTATTTCAGCGAGATTTCGTGTTTTTACTGAAAGCAATTCTGTGGCAGGCAATGCCTAAACTAACCCCAACTAACCCCCGGTATAACACAGTCCGACAGTAATATCACAATAGTTTATTTTTCTGCTGATCCGTAGAATAATAAAATACTATTTCAGCAGCCTCTATTATCATTCCGCATGCGAGGCAGTTTGGGTCCAGTAGAAACAGCGCCGCTGCCATACTGCTCACAATTGTCCAGTTATCCGAGAAATAATATTTTCTCTGTGAATTAACATGACGGAATAGGGACCAGGCCTGAGGACATTAACATAACAGGGCAACAAATCACCGGTGGGCAGATTTGCAGACGCACAAACAGGCAGGCAAGAACTTACAAGCCAAGACACACAATACAGTATGCACTCATCTACAGTAAGCACACACAATGCGTCAGCTGGGTAGTTATTGTGTAGAGAAGGGTAAACAGGAAATATGTCGCAGGACCTCGTGGCTCGTCATCAGACCTCCCAAAGCTTCGGTATACAGCAGAACAATACATGCTAGACCCTAAAAATACACACACACACTCATTTGTCACCATATCAACACATACCTGCCATGTGTGTGAGAACACATGGGCATCTGTACATGTCGACGCATGTGTGTTTGTGTGCGGGTTCATCTCCCGTATGTGTGTGTCTGTGTGGTTAGCCGTGTCGGTAAGGAGGCAACGATACAAACAAACTTGCGGTCTCTTCAGGAGAATGGGGCAATTTCCTGGTACGAGCGGCAGGATGAAAACCCAGACGAGTTAAGGCACGCAGCATGGGAGAGTCGAAAAGATGTAACGCGCAAAAAAGGGAGGAGTGGACAAGGTTTTTGTTTGTACATCCTTACAATAGTTTGTGCGGTTTGAAGAACAGTGTCGGCCTCAGAAAGTAAAGTACATAATGAATTATAATAGAAGAAAAAAAATACATGTGTTCGTCCGGTAGGTGAAAATATTTACATTTGCAAACTAGGTATTGGGAATAACCTGAACAAATATGAACCTGAAATGTCTGAATAGAATTAAATGCAATTTTAAGAATATTAAACCTATCCACTGTGAACTGTAAGTGTGTGGAAATGATAAATTGATGGATAATACTGTTAAAATTGCACCCATTTTTCTTAGCACATTTCAGCTTGTTCACATTTTTAGTTCATAAATCAGAGCATTTTCATAATGATGCAACCATTTTCACTGAAAGAAAAGTTTAGAGTTGACATTATTTATTGGCTATTATGTCATTTTCTTTTTTCTGGTCTGTGCCACTGGAGATCAAATTGGGCTGAATGTGGCCCCTGAACTAAACGGATGGATGGATGGATGGATCCTTCCGTCCTTGTTTTGCAGCTAATGGAATAAGGTTAAAATAGACTTATACCTAAAAGAATACTATCTTTTCCAGACTTTAATC
This sequence comes from Ostorhinchus rueppellii, assembly GCA_030068375.1. Taxonomy (NCBI): domain Eukaryota; kingdom Metazoa; phylum Chordata; class Actinopteri; order Kurtiformes; family Apogonidae; genus Ostorhinchus; species Ostorhinchus rueppellii. The sequence continues at coordinate 8,043 of JAQQZY010042005.1, read as the reverse complement.
TCTCATAGTAAGTAAAGTTTATTTATATAGCACCTTTCACAGACAAAGGAGGTCACAAAGTGCGTCACAAAGGGTCAATAAAATACAAATACAATAAAATACAAATAAAAGCACGGATCAAAATACAGTCATAAAAAGAATAGATTAAAATAACATGATGGTCATAAGCACAATGCAGTTAGAGTCCCATCCCTTCATACCTTAATGATGTAATATTGATAAGTCTTAGACATTCACTTTTGGCTTCCATTGTATTCTCCAATTCCTCATATCTGTTTTATTATTGTTTTATTACAGTTTATTCACCGTATGAGAAATATAGAGCTGTAGAATTTGTCCATGTTCATCATCCTTTTTTTCTGAATGTGCTTCTAAATAGAACTGGAAACTGAGGTTTGACCATCAGGCCCATTACAAATCTATAATCCATTTATCAATGACATAGGTAAAGTACTGTAAATGCAAGACTTCAAAATGAGATCTGCCTCTCTCAAATCACATCTTTAAGGCACACAGTATACACCTTTGTTTACAAATGATCAGATTGAATTTGTGCCCAGACATCACCCAAAACCATCTGATTTACTGCGATGACAGCGAAGACATCAGTAATTAATGGTTAAAGGTCGGCTTTATTATCTGTGTTGGGACATTTGGTCTTGGCATTTTACTCATCCAAACACACACACACACACACACACACACACACACACACAGAGTACCTAGCATTAGCATTAGCATATGAGAAGCTACAGTACGCCCAACTCCAGATCTTCATCACTACCATGGTCAGAGACGCTAACGCTAGTCGCTTTTCCATTAGGCTTATACGCAAAACTTTATCGATATTGACCACAGGTTGAAAATACAGAAGTGTGTAATGTTGGTTTTTCCATTAAATCACAAATATGATAATTTGTTTATTTATTATTTATGAATGTAATCTTGTTCAGTTGTAACTGGAAGTTAATTTTGTTGCTCTGAAATATGTGCAATGACAAAGTTCTATTCTACTCTTATTGCAAGATGACAAGTCCTAAACACGGGAACGAACGTAAATGTCATGTTGATTTACATATATTCATTATTATTATTATTTTTATTATTACTACTACTACTACTACTACTACTATTACATTACCCCTCTATTCCGTACTAAAATATAAAATTCAGTTTCCTGGTGCATCCTCACATCCCACACCATGTATTCTTTTAAAACTCATCTCCTTTGCTTGTTTGTTTTTTTTAATTCACATAACGACTTGTGATAAAAGGTCTTTCTATAGCAGTTTTGCGTAATATACCAATTTCACAATGCCCCCCCAAAAAAAACAAAAAAAAAACCTATTGCCAGTGCAAAAACTTTTAATCAAAAACTGAGATTTTGTGCGAGATTGTCATTTTTCCATTGGGTAGATTTTTATGTGCAAGTTATATTTGTGACATTTGAGGATCAATGGAAAAGCAACCATTGACTGTCTAGGTAACGCCTACTGATGGAAAACAGTGAATCACTTGCTGAAAGGATCTGGGTTCGATGAATCACTTAAATTTCATCCTATTGTTTGTGTGATTGTGAAATTCTGGTTTAAGAGTGTTTACAGTGCATCCTGTGAGTAACCCAATCTTTTTGGCGAGCATTTCCTCCATCTGTGAATAGATCTTGGTTAAGAGATCCGATTAGGGATTCACTCAACCGTCTCTCCCTACATCAGCGTTGGGCTCACAGATTCAACACTTTCTTCCCTGTAATTTATGCGATTTCTCTATAGGAGTATGCATCATCAGGTTCTTAACTCTTTCATGCACACTGACGACTACAGCGGACAGTTATTCTGCAGCTGTTCTCTTGTATATTCAGGGGTTTTATTGTTTTAGTTCCATATCCGCCAACACAGTGGACATTCATGCGCCATCCCATACACTGACATTCACACCATTACTGTAATTTTGCTCTTCTTGATAAACCTGATCTGCAGTAACATGTTTGAGTGTAAATAATTTGCTTGTTATTGTTATTAGAGTGAAATTAACAAGTTTTTTTTTTGTTTTTTTTACACATTATCTCCATGAAGTGAGTAATGACTAGTATTAGAGTATGATAAAATGTAAGAAGACGTCAGATTAGCTGCATTAAAAATGTTTTTATTTCATAGTTTTCACATTGTATATCAGTAAACATGTTTCTGTGGTTAAAAGTGTGTCCAGATGAGTGGACATTTCTGCAACTCCATTAAAAACATTAAAAAAAAATAAAAAAATCACTTAGTTTTTATAATGCTTAAAAGAATAAAAACACTCTAGAAAAAAAAGCTTGATTAAGGTTCTCATAATTCATGCATGAAAGGGTTAAAGATGCAATAGGTTTGCAGATGATGCCGTTTGGAACTTAAATACGGGAGGACTCAACTGACCTGAGTAAATGGACACAGATCTGCGAGATGAGAGTCATTTTAGGGATTTGGGTAAACACTTCAATTTGGGATTCACTGGACCATCTCCAGTAGCTGCACTAACATGGAAGCTTGGAAAATGCAGGTCCATCATGTTGCCCAGCAGACAGTCACGCTGTCAAATCATGAGTCACTTGGTTCTTTTTCTTGTTTGTTTTTGTGGTTCAGATTTTCTAAAGCCTGGACACAATCATACATGCAAACTGATTCTCATGTGGCAGCTTATTCTGACTCAAGAAGCCTCTGTACGGCACTAAAACAGGTCAGAATAATTTGTCTTGCGTTTTCCAACATGCATCATACAATGAGATCACACCATTGAACACGATACTATGCAAATAAGCAGGAAACTGGGTACACTGGTTAAATTTACTAAAGAAGAATCTTTATTTGTCACCATGAAATTGACCCTCTGCTTTTAACCCTAGAGCACTATTTATTTTCACCCGAGCAAATGTATTTACAGGATTTTCAATATGTTGCGTTTGAGTGTCCAGGAGTCTGTGCCTTCACCAGGGAAGTGTCACATGTCCCAGGAATGGGTGGACCAAAGACCAAGTGTCCAGTATCACTTTTTTAAGGAATTTTTTGTTCTCGAATTCCTAATGTGTCAGGGTGGAGACTCAAAATGCAGAGCACGACACAACAGAGATTAAGGAAAAACAGTTTATTAACAAACAGTAGAAACATACAATAAAGAATATTTCTGTTGGGGAAAATCCAGAGCCGGAGGTCAGTAACGGAGCAGGGTTTCAAGACCGGGGAGAATGAGGAGAAACTGTGATGGTACAAAAGGGCTGGGCTGAGTCTAGATCGGAGGCAGGCAGAAGTCAGTAAACCAGGCAGGTAAAAAAGGCAAACAATCACAATGAGAGGACTTAGGCTGGAGCAGGTACCGTGTTGGGGAAAAAGGTCTGAGGTCCGGGAGATCCGTCTGGTGTGGTGAAGGTGTCCAGGATGGAGAAGGCAGGCTCAGTGGTCCAAAAACAGTCAAACAGGTCAAGGGCTTAGGCAAGGCTCAAAGGTCGAGGGCAGAAAAAGATCAGGCACAAAAAAAGGCAAACAGACAAGACAGGGCAGGGCGGGTAGGTAATCACTAGAAGTAAACTACGAACACTACAACGACACTACATTAGACACACAGGGTTTATATACACATGAGGGAGGGGAAACCAAATTACTCTCAGGTGCAGACAACTAGGAACAGGTGAGAGTAATTTAAGGAAACGAGAGGGACAGGAAGCGAAAACACCGACAACACACAAGAGGAAAACAGGAAGTGACAAAACATAAAACAGACTAAGACACAGACGTGACAATGTTTCAGTAATTTTGGAGCCTTTTTTTCGGGTCCTCCCATGACCCCCCATTTTGTTAGACATGCCACAGTTGGAAATCAAAGAAAACCACTCTAATTTGTCATGTGTTATCATATCGTCACCCTCTTAAAATAATTGCCTAAGTCACTTTGGCATGTCTGAAAATTTGCCTAAGTCATTTAATTCTTTCATGTTCCATGCTTGACTGACCTTGTTGTTTGTATGTCAGAACTGTTTTGATTAAAACTGTTCGCAAATATATATTCAACAAATGTTTTTTTTTTTTTTTTTTAATCATTCTTTTATTGACAGTCTTTTAACTTTTTAATTTATTTGCCGGTTCCATGGCCTGTCAGTAAAGGACAGAAACAGCTTGATCCAGATTGTTAAAATCTGTTCAAAGGTTATTGGAGTTCAGCTGACGGACCTGAACTCTCTATGGGAGAAATGAGTGGTCCAGAAAGCCAGGGGAATTCTAGATCAGCCTGGAAACATTTTTTACCCCAAGTTTTCTCTCATGCCGTCTGGGTGGCACTACTATGTACCCACAAGGAAAACAAACAGATACTCCCATTCATTTATTCCCTCTCCTATCAGGCTGATAAACGCCAGGAAGTGACTGAAGCTGAAGCTATTTATTCTACTAATTTATTATGTTTTTTTTTTTTTTTAATCTTCTATCATCTGAGTCATTCACTGCTTAACTTATTGCCTCGTTACTGTTCCATGGTACTGACAGGTGAATGTGGCTGCCGTTTCTTGAAGTATATTGTTTGGCATTTGTTTGTTGTCACTGTTTGTTTGGATGTTCAATAAGGCGGGGTAAGTGCGAACTGAATTGCCCGTTAGAATTAATAAAGTTGTCTGAATCTGAAATGGTCCAGGTTTTTTTTTTGTGTTTCCTGAAAAATCTGAAAAAAATGACATAGCCCAGTATTTTAAGAAGGCATCGATATTTTTATGACAAGTAATTTTTGTTGGGTATATTATATCGGGTAAAAAACACCTGGCAATAATGATGGTGTTACTTTTTATAGCGAAAGTGTTCTAGGGTTAACCCGTCGTTAGTTGAACACCACACACACACACACACACACACACACACACACACACACACTGCAGACCAGGACCAATGGACAACCGTGCCATGCCGAATCCACAGCCCAGCTTTAATTACTGGGAAACACCCCCTGTTCCAGGAGTGACATCATGTACCCAGGTGAAGGGGATTCCCTCCTCAGCTACTAAGAGACTCAACAGGCATGATTCTGCGACGTAGTTAAATGTCACTTTCACCGGTGGCACAAAGTCAGCTGGGGTGTGCCCTCAGCAGTACAGCTAACTTCATTACCGTGCCACTGGCTCCGTGATGTTGCATTGGTTGACGGTCAGCAGGTGATTAGCCCAGCATCACAAATCAAGGAAGAGTACATTTTTATTTTGACTATCAGAGAATTAATCTAATCAATTATGAATCACAACAGGATAGTGATTGTTCTCACTCATGGTGGGGCTGTACAACTACCCCACAATGCACTGCTGCAGACACGCCACAATATGAATATGCACTCTCTCCTGTGCTGAGCGGGGGGAGTCTAAAAATGAGTCAGCTTCTAATTCTTTATGGAGTTCCTTGTTGTACATAATACTACTACTACTACTACTACTACTACTACTACTACTACTACTACTACTACTACTACTAATAATAATAATAATAATAATAATAATAATAATAATATCAGTATCTAATTAGATATTTTGAATAGCTTTGAGAAGTTTTGGACTAAGATCAGCATTATTTTATAAAGCCTAATTTGCCTCATGTTGCAGCCTTTTGGCTAGGTCATTGTTGAAAATTAGAAGTGGTTGTCAATTGACTTACCGAGATGTATTTTAAAAAAACAAAACAAAAAAAAAAAAACTGTTACCTGGGCAGCCAGTCCCCCATTGGCCGGCCAACAAATTCTCTGCCCAACCAACGGCCCTTTCACAAGCCAACCTTTCAGGCCACAATTAGGCCTTGTTGCTCATTCATGCAAACAAAACTAAAGCGAATTCATATTTGTCTTTGAAAATGTAAATGTGCACAGCCTGGGAACAGTACAAAACGATAAAACTGACACTAGAAAAAGGAAGCATTTAAATCAGAAAATACCTGTAGCTATAATGAGCTGTCTGGATACTGCACCATATTAAAGACGTAATTGTAGGTTTTGGTAATATGTCCTGAAGTGAAAGCAGACAGTTTGATATATTTCAGAGGTGACATGTGACACAGTTGTAGGTTGAACTTGTTTGCACATGCAGCTCATAGTAATGCGAGTGAATGCCGGAGAACAATCTTATCTTTCTACCGTCTGAGAGGCCTGCACTCACATACACAGTGGGATGAAGAAAGCAGTTTATTTTATAACGCTGGATGTACTTAACCTGCCATAAATTAAACTTGTATTTCTCATATTTAGCTTGGGCTCGAGCCAAATGTTCTCACCGGCTGCATTTCTGACTAGCTTTCTTCATAACGTGTCTGTGGTTAAGGTGCGGATTTGGCCTGCAGATCAACTATGCATGTTCTCAGACACATGCACAAGTCATTAATGTGCGACCCCCACTAAAACACTTAAACCCTTACAGATTACTCTGGGGGTAAGCCCTCTGATGATTTTCATTTGAAGTGCGGAGAACTTGTTTTAGTACAGCTCATTTAAAATATTTTTAAAGCTTAATTGACCACGGACGTGACTTAAGATGTTTCAGAATATCTACGTCGAACTTTTTTTTTTCTAGGACTGAAACAAAGACGGCTTGTGTGTCAGCAAAGTCTGGGGATTACGATTAACTCTTTGATTACCGAGGCAGTGACGGCTGATAAAGCAGTCAGAAATACAACAGGAGTAGGTGAGGTTTGGGTAAGAGGGTGACGAGATGAAGGGTTTGTCACTGCTCATTGTCGTTGGAAGACAAACATCTCAACACTTAGTAAATGATGTGTTAGTATGTGGCATCACGCCAAACCACTCACACCTTTTCAGCAACCTGACACCAGTTTGTATTGTTATCTTTGTTTTCCATCGAGTTTCACATGTTTGTGTGCGAGTGGGTGTGTGTAAATTTCCTCCATGCTTATGAAATGTTAAAAACTCCTTTAGCACGTTACCAGCGGTTGTAAAATAACAGCGGCCCAGTTCAGCGAGTTTATTTCAACCTCCAAAGCATTTTTTCCAGAAGTAGTGCAAACGCTAACAAACAAGACTCTAAAAACCGTGGAAAACAAAACAATAGGTTGAAAAAGGTAAAGGCTGAAGTTATAGTGCATTACATCAACCGTTTGTACACTGTTTAGGATAAAAATACACAGTCTCTCTACAGTTTCATGAATAATTTGGTAATTATCAATACAAAATAGAAATAATTCATTCATTTTCGGAACCCGCTTCATCCTCACTGAAGCTCTTAAACTACTATATGCTGTATATAAGTCTTGTTTAATCTTCAGCAGTGCAGCTACCTAAACAGTTTTCATCCATGGGCGATCAGTCTGCTAAACACCAAAGGGAGTGTGAGTGGGGGGTCCTAAGGTTAACTTAATTATGCTATTTTTAGTGATCCACTGTTCTTATTGAATGCTTGTCTCTATTTGGACGTTGATTTTGACGTTTGCTCTCATTGGATGTTGAACTTGCAGACGTTTGTTCCTATTGGATGTTGGCTGATTTCATTGGATATCGTTTAATTGGAGGTTTTCCACTATCTTTTCCGTAAACACTCCACTACACGGAACCAGCTCAACTCTGTATTCCAATTGAGTTGTTGAAAAGTTGCTCGTTGCGTGTTGTCTCGTCTGAATTTTTTCGGCTACTAAAGACTGAATCTCCTCGACCAGCCATGGTGTAGTTTTGGGCTGTCATCATGTGGATTAATATACCGCTATATTTACTGTCTACTTCTGCATCTGTGTTTTGTAAAACGGCCGGTCACAAAGAAAACTGTCTGACCAATCAGTGGTCTGCAGTGTTTATACTTCACGGTTTAGTATCGCTTGGAACCTCAGCGGTGGTGATACCAAAAAACTAGTACCGGGTACCAGATCCTTTTAGTAATGGAAACTCAAAAACGCTGAGCTGAGTTGAGTCGAGCCAGTACCAGGTAGTGGAAATGCATCATTAGAGACCCAGAACTACTTTTGTGTTGTAACGCCCAGTGTGTTGTCACCATTCACCCACACCTGCACGTCACCACCCTTACACGTCACCGGACCCCACACTGAC
>JAQQZY010041774.1:0-10806 GCA_030068375.1 Ostorhinchus rueppellii | reverse complement strand
GAGTTGAATGAATGAAGAATTCAGAGCCAAGCAGAGCATTTACAGTTTATGGAGACCACAGGGACATGTGGGAAAAGAAGAATTCTATTTAAAATAAGTGCTAAATTTCAGTGCTTTGAGACAGTGGTTCTTAACCTTTTTTGAACAAACTCCTTTTACGTCATCATGAGCCTCCTGCCGACCCTGAATTTTTTGCGAAAGGGGGTGATGGAGTGTTATAGTGGTCTGTAACAAGTTGTCAGGGGTGGGTGGGGGGACTGACAGAGCTTATATGAGTAGCATCAGTCAGTGTTTCCCAACCTTTTTTGAGCCATGTCACATATTTGACATTAGAAAAATCACAAGGCACACCACCAAACAAAAATGTCACACAAAGTATATCTATTGAAATATCAGAATCAGAATCAGATTTATATAATGGACCTCAGACCAACAACCCCCCCGATTGAGGTACATAGTAGAATAGTTTGGGAGGCATGTCCTTCCCGCCCCAACCCGATACCCTGGGTTTGTGGGTAACCTGCTCATCTGTGCATCAGTACTGAAGGGGCTTTATCAACAGAATGCACCGCATCAGGGTCAGTTCACTTTTATTTTTACATTTTTTTCCTTCCCTTTTTGCAAAGGGAAACAGGAGACTGTTGTTGTCGTTTGTTGTTGTTGTTGAGTGGATCATTGCTGCAGTCATATGGATGTATATCACCCTGTTTGCTTATAGAACCAATCAGGTGAAATTGGATAATCTTCCACGGCACACTGGTTGGGAAACATTGTCATAAGTAGTGCCTCCCTCATGACCGGGACGAAACGCAGCAGATATTTCCACTGAACCTGGATGAGTAGGGGGAGGGGGGGGCACAGAAATTTGCTGTTGACATAACATGCTGCTTGATATCGATACATATACAGACCACTGTGTTTAGGTCTCACAGTTTTGCTGTTTTTTTGCGGTTGCTTTTCATTTGAGCAATTAAACTATGGCCAGAAGTGGGTTATAATGCAAGCACTGTTAAACATATCCCAAGTAAAATATTACTGAAAATTGATTTGTAATGTCTTACACTACTGCGGTACAGCAAAAAGTAATTGGCTACTAAAATGCATTACTTTTGTAGCATATTACCCCCAACACTGGTTAGAACAAGGGTGTCAAGCTAAATTTGTTGTGCAGTGGGCTGGACCAATAAAATAATAACATAATATTATTTATAAAACGCCAACTCTAAACCTTTCTTTATGTTTTACCGTGAAAAAAGTAAAATTATATAATGAAAATGTTACCATTCACAAACTAACCTTTCAAACAATGTGAAAAACATGAACAAACTGAAAAAAAATGTAATTTTGACACTATTCTGCTTCAGTTTATCATTTCCGCATGTACATTATAACTTACAGATCACAGTGGATCTACAGATACACAAAATAGTAACAGGTGGAATGTTATTAAAATTGCGCATTCTTCTCTAAACACATTTCAGGTTCTTAATTTTTGTAAAATTATACTTTGTTTTAGTGTAAATACATGAAAACATTTACAAAGAGAAAAAATTGAAGTTGAGTATTTATCGGTGATTATGAGACTGAATTTGGAACCTGAACCAAAATGATTAATATCTTTGTGTAGTTTTTGCATTCCACAAATTCATCCCAGGGGCCAGACTGGACCCTTTGGTGGGCTGGATTTGGCCCCCGGACTGCATGTTTGACACCTGTGGGTTAGAAAGCCTGTGCTCAGACTGTAAACAGCGAATCCTAAAATGAAAACGGAGACAGGACTAAGATGTTCCCAGACAACAGAAGAATCCAGTAGTGACTAACGGCACAAACGGAGCCAAAAGCAGCGAGTCCAAACGCTTCTTTATTCTGCGGCCTGTTTATTATACACCCCCCCTTCTTTTAAATGCATGAAGCTAAATTCATTCATCAACTCACACTCCAAACTAGATTAACAACAAAGCTTGTGTATCCCTGCGAGGCCTGCAGCTCAGACAGTCGGTGACGCCGGAGCAACAGCTTTGGTCGTGATGACAGAGGAAGAAAAAGCTCAAGTTAGCTCCGCAGTGCACATTTCCACACTCCGACACATCATCCTGTGGGGAAAACAAACACATTAATACAGCGGCGTGTCATCGTGCCGAGTGTGAGAGTTTACAGTATGCTTTGATTCTGAGTCATCTAGCGCGCTTCTCGGTGCTGATTTGTTTCTCCTTTTTAGTCTTTTGAGTGTTTCGCTGTTACCTCTCAGAGTCAAAGAGTCAGTGCAGGGACAGCTGGTGGCTGCGTGGGAAGCACAAATATAGGTAAATATAAACAAAAAACAGCCACCGATGCACACTTTAAGGCAGTATCCCTCCAAAAACTTGTGTTTATGGACATAATAAACTGAACTGAATTAAATATTTCTGCCTATATATGTTCAAAGGTGGTGTTCTGCTAGTGTTGCAGCTGCAGTACATAAATAGGGATGGGTTCATGGTGTCACGGATATTAATTTCAGGAAACAAAAACACAATGGAACTCATTGTACTGCACAGAAGTAGATGGAATATGAAAAAAAATCTCTTAAAACTTAACTTAATCATCTCCTATCCCCTTTTGCTTCGATTTTATACTTTAAAATTGTTACTTTTAACCCATAAAGACCCGGTGTAACATTTGTGGCAGTTCCTAAATTATTTTTTCCCTCTATATTTAACCATTTATCACCATTTATTGTAATATTATTTTCTGTATTTTGTGTGTCTGTGGTTTTTTTCAGTGAAAATCAAGTATTTTCCAACAATTAAGTTACTAATCATGTTCGTAGATGCTCGTAAGTAAAAGTAAATTTGAAAGTTATTAAATATTTAAAAAATGTCATTCGTTTAACTCCATGGATTTTTTGGTGAATCAATGTGGACAAAGAAGACATTTTGTTGCCTATTTTATTATTTTTTCTTCCATTTTGTTAAGTTTGTGGATGATTTTGTTAATGTTACCTACTATTTTGTTGCTACTTTTGCTTCTTTTTGTTCATTTTGTTGCTTATTTTTTCTTTTTTTTTTTTTACTTGAACATTCTTGCCTATTTTTTTCCCATATTTATTATTTTACAGGGATTTTATTAATTTTTATTCCTTTTATCCACTGTCATTGATCCAACTCCATGGGTTTTACTGTTGAACCAATGTTGTAGAAGATGATGGTGTTTCCATGGTAACTGAGGAGCCTCTGAAAATCCAAATGGGTCATATCTGATGACCATAAAAAGATGATAAACTGCATTTTACACCAATTATTTATTTGAATTAGTGGATACACAGGGATTGAACAGTTTAGATCAGTAGATGGTGGATGTTTGGTTCTCGATGGGTTAAAATTACACACAAAATGAAAACATCGTTGGTGAATAAGACTTTTCTTTGCAAATGTGTTTAATTTTATGGGCCTTTGTGTCTGTATTTTCAATCAATATAGTATATATTCATATGATTGTGTGTTTTCATGGGATGTTACACTGTCATCTGTGTTTTACTGCCTGATTATGTTGGATCAGACTACAGCGCCGTATCATAATTGTAATATTTGTGTGTAAACCATAGCAGCTGCAATGCGACACTGTTGCCCAAGACAAATTTCCCTTTAGGGACAAGAGAGGACATCTTAATCTGGACGTAATTAACAATGGTACAATATACGGATACAAATATGGGAATGCATACCTACAGCTTGCAGGACTTTAATATGACATTTATGAATTTAAGAAAATATGGAGTCCTTTGCAGACGTCCTGGTTTGACATTCTGTTTGTTAATTTAGTCCAGTTCTAATAACCACACATGTATTTGTCAGTCACTGTATTAAGATCTAACCTGGTGTATGTGAAGTACATGGCAGGATAAACTAAAGCAGCTCCTATAAACCAAATTGGTCGTATTTACTGTGACCTCCCTTTAACCTTTTTGTTCAGACAATATGAGGATGTATGGCATTAATTTTCTGATGTTTTACACCAGGTTTCATTCAACACATGCCAGATGTTTTTGTGCTGCTTCTTGTCATGAGGTCAGAGGTCACAATAAAATAGTGACGTTAACATTTACAACACGTTTAGTTCAGTTTTGGACATATTTCTGCTGTTTTCTTGATGAGAAATAAATATGTGTGGGGAAAAAAAGTTAAGGGTAGAATGCAAATTTTGCACAACACTACACTTAATGCATTGTATAGTAGTTATATCATGTAATGCAATATAAAAATACTGGGATCAGTGTATTTTTATGTTTCAAGGCTGATTATTTCTTTCAAAGTGTCTATTAACACAGTACTGTGGCACCAAATATGGCTTTGTTTATTACCATCGAGCCAGTCAGTGCCCTCATTATATCATGACTAGACCGGTAACTTACCGAAAAAGTACCAAGGCAATCAGATCACAAATGGGTCAAACTGGGACAGTATTTAACTCACATATCAACTGCAATTTTGAAGATTTGGATGAAAATCCTGGTTGAACCAGCATTTTTTTCGCCCAAAGATTTTCAAATGGGGCGGGAGCACCAGTAGCTAAATCTGACATTGATATAAATCAGCCACTGGGACAACATTCAGAGTGCAGAATTCCACAGGATCACAGCACTGAACTGACAGAACTGAAGTCAGACACAACACTGCAATGTCTAATATGTAGCTCCGCCCACTTTCTCCAGCCTCCAGAGCAAAGAATACCATAAAATAGCATATAGAGCACAGGTGTCAAACATCCGGCCTGCCAAGGGGTCTGATCTGGCCCACAGGAGGAATTGGTGAAATTCAAAAATTGCGCTGAAGATATGAACAGTCGAGGATGTTCAATTCATGTTGTTCAGGGGCCACATACAGACAGGTTTGGTTTAGTTTGTCTTTGTTTTAGTGTAAAAAAAAAAAAAAAAAAAAGTAAATTGATACTTAATCTTTAGATTTTCAAACTATCTTTTTACAAATCATGTGAATAACCTGAACAAATATGAACAACCTGAAATATTTCAATAAAAGTCAGTGTAATTTTACCAATAATCTGGTATTAAATGTTTTGTATTTTTGTACATTCATTGTGATCTATACGTTATAATGTACATGTGGAAATAAGAAGTTGAGACATCATACTTTTAAAATTGTACTTTTTTTTTCTTAAATTTTTTCTTTCATGCAAGGATAGTTTGTAGATGTAAACATTTTCATAATGTAATCTTACATTTTTCACTCAAAACACACAGAAAACTTTGGAGTTTGGAGAGGATATTTAGGTTAGTATTTACTACTCCGGCCTGGTTCAGATCATATTGGACTGTATGTGGAACTGAACTAAAATGAGTTTGACACCCCTGATATAGAGTCTTTACAACAATGAGTCCTATTCTATTCTATAAATTGTCACTAACTCGTCGTTCCTTCCAGTTGTCACAGGACTGTTTCTGCAAAATGCACAAAAGAATGCACTGAAGTATACACCGCATATCAGCCCAGTACTGTGGCAAGAAGAGGCGGAAGAGTAAAAAAAAACAAAAACAAGAGGTGAATAAGTTCATGGAACAATATTTCTGATTGGCTTTAGTACAAATATTAACATTTGATTGGTCTGTGGTAATAGACAAACTGATATTTTGTTGCCACAGTACTGTGACAGTAACTACTGCCTTATTATTTTGTCCTGAATGAGAGTTGAAAAGCCAGATGGTCATTTGTGGATTAAACTGCAGGTAAATGTGTCCCAAATCCTTTTTTTTTTGCCCATGTGACCTAGGTTGAACAGCACTAATCTGACCCAGGTCACTTTCATATGTGGTCCTGAATCTGGTGCGTAGACTGTCTGATATTTAACAACGCGACTTCAGTTTAAACGGCCAGCTCACATTTATCCAACTGTTGTGTCATTGAAATACGAGATAAAAAATATCAATATTTCCTTCAAGTTTAATGGGAGATTTTTTGTTTCCCATGTGTGACGTTAAGAAACTATGGCTAGTTGTAAAAAATTATTTGTAGACAGAGCTTGAAAAATGTTTGAGAAATTTAGAGGTAGAACATTTAAAATTGTAGTAAAAAAAAAAAAGACGATTGCAAATTTATTTTTTAAAATTTGCAAAATATTCCAACTTCTCATCAAAGCACATTATTTTTGTTAAATTATTAGTTTTTTCTTAATTACGACTTTATTCTCATAACATTAAGGGTTTTATCTTGATATTTTACAACTTTATTCTTATAGTAACAACTGTTTTTATTTGCTTGTGCTGTTAATACACTGTCGTACTGACGTGTTTTGAAAGCAAAGATAACACTTTAAACAAAACGAACCAATACGATAATATTTATCACAATAAAAACTATATTATAACATTATTGTTTGCATCTCAGACCCCCGTTAGAAAAGAGGCACCTGAATTCAACGCGTCCCAATACTTTCGTCCATATAGTGTCGAAATAAATAAATGTATTGCTCTATAATTTCACATCTTTAGCATAATTTGTTCCAACTCTACATGAAAAAACCCAGAAATGGTGCAGACACAATGAATTTCCAGCTTTTATTCTCATCCAAGACAAAAGAAAGAGGGACTAGTTTCTTCTGAGGATTAATACGTGTAAGAGCACGGCGTTTGATTAGGTTTCAATGACACCAGGAGGTCACATATTGGCTTCTATTAGACTCGCATCCTCTGTGTGTGTTAATATTTGTAGATTTTATTTTTCATTTTTTTTACTAGCTGCATCCGTAATGAGAAGCAGGTAAATACAGATTGATTCGCTAAGTGGTGACGGCAGCCTGATTACATTACCTGCACATGACCTTTAAATCCAGCGGTAGGTTGTTCTGGCCTCGACAAGGACGGATGAGGAAAGGTGAGGCTCAGACTACACTATGTTCATGTTCCAATGATAATAACAGATAAAAAGGTTAAATTAGTGCGTTTTTAGGAGCTGGTTTTATCCCTTCGGGCTGGAGTAGTGATACACAGCTGTGAAGAGGCGGAGTCACGACACACGTGGTTCTACTGGAGTTTTTTTTAATTTTTTTTTTTTATCCCATCTATTCTTTTTCACTTCAGAGCAGAAATAGTGATACGACTATGTCACGTTGGACGCGCTTGCCTGTAATTATCACCATTCATCATTAAGTGTAAGCCAGCGATGATAAGAGCTCTTTATGCAAAATGTCAGCGCAGTGAAATGATGAAAATGATTAAAGGGCATCAGTGTGAAATAGAGACATACACGCGCTACGAGGTCTGAAGCGGGGCTGACAGCGCGGGGGCCTGCGGGTGGAGCAGTCAAAGGCGGAGAAAATAAATAAAGAATACAAGTGGTGTTATTTATTAAAGAGGAAGGCGCGGTGAGAACTGAGCCGCAGTCGAAAACACACAGTCTGTATCGATAAAATCTCACTGCCGTCTTCACTCAACTATTCTCTCTCTTCCAGTTGGGTTCAGCTAACCTCTGCGTGAACTCCCTCTATCATAAATCAATAAGTTGAGGCAGACTTTGTTAGCTTTTGCTCCGGCGGGCCAATCTCAGAGTGGAGGACCGCGCTCTGTTCAGCAGGTGTAGCAGACGGCTTCAACCTAGATCTGGGTGGATGATATCAGCTGCAAAATCACACTCTGTCATCTGCGTTCTGGCTCTTCTGCCCCCCCCACCACACACCCCCACCCCCGCTCCATCTTCTTCCTCTTCTTCTCATCTTTTTTTTTCATAGACCTTTATTTAATTTACAGTTTTACAAAACTCAGCCCCTGAACCTCACACAAATACACACATCTGTACTTACATATTTACACATATACATTTATGTACACCCACACAAGTACTCATGTTCAAAATAGAAAATAAATAAAAAATGTCTGTGCACTCATAAATATAAATATACACAAACACGTATTAACAAACGCTCACACACACACACACACACACACACACACACACACACACACACACACACACACACACACACACACACACACACTTTTAATATCTCCCCCACTTCTCCTCTTTCACTACACCTTTTTACTTCTTTCTTCCTTGTTCCTTATTCTTCTCTCCTTCTCTTTCATCACTCTTTTTTTACCCCCTTTTCTTCTCTTTCACTTCTCTTCTACTGCCCCCTTATTCTTCTTCTCCTCTTAATTGTCTCTCACTACCTTCTTTCATTCTTCCTCTTCTTCCCTTTCATTCTTCTCTTCTTCTCTCACTACCCTCTTCTCTTCCACTACCCCCTCCTTGTTGTTCTTCTCCTAATTGTCTCTCACTACCTTCTCCTCTTTCATTACTCTTCTTTACCCCCTTGTTCTTCTCCTCCTTGTCTTTACTACACCTTCTTCTCTTTCATTCTTCTTTCATTACTCTTCTTCTCTCACTACCCTCTTCTCTTCCACCATCCCCTCCTTTTTCTTCTTCTCCTTATTGTCTCACTATGTTTTTCTTCTTCTCCTCTTCCTCCTCCTCCTTATTGTCTTTCACTACGCCTTCTTCTTGTTCTTCTCTTCTTCCTCTTTCCTTCTTCTCCTTATTGTCTTTCACTACACCTCTTCTTCTTTTATTACTCTTCTTCTTCTCTCACTACTCTCTTCTTCTCTTCCACCACCCCCTCCTTGTTCTTCTTCCTCTTCCTCACCTCTCCTCTTTACCTGCTCTATAAATAGCTCTGCATGCCTCTCCTCTCCTCCGCTACGTCTATACCCCTCTGAATGTTTTCCCAGGGGAGGCCAGGCAGGCTTGGGCAGCAGTATAGCCTGCTATTCACTCCTCTCCCCTGGGGAAGGATGAGCCTCGCTGGCCCTCAGCCTCCTCCACCCTCCATCATGCAGCAAACACGGTTCCTTGCCGGTATACAAAGCGGGGTCCCATGCCTCCAGCCTGGGAGCACCTGCTAAAATAAGATATGAGGGTTTGTGCAGAGGGGTGCTGGCCAGAATAAACTGAATCACCCACCCCCCCATCCCTACATCCCCTACATCCCCCTGACTCTGGCAGCCAGGTTGGACACTCCACTGCCCACTTGTTTTGACCTGATCTTGATTTTCTTTTTTTTTTTTTTTTTTGGAAGGGGGTAAAATGGGGGCATGTTTACTGTATCCTGCAGTTTTTATCCCCCCAGAAAAAGCGCTGTCTCTAGTGCATTTTGTGCTGATATTATGGAAAAAGTTGCGCGTCGTACACTTCTATGCTTCATTTCCATAACAATTTTGGTTGCTCTGGTGGTGATGATGATGTGTGCTGTTGTGTCTCCAGTGTAAAATACTTGTAGGTCATAATCGGCAGATCCAGACATTCATTCTACTGTGTAGGTTGTGGGTTTCTGTGCATGTTATGCTGTTACTCAACAACCCGGCAAAATGTGGGTATTTCTTTTTCGGGTTCATTAAGCTGATTTATACTGAGCCATGAATGTTGTAAGAAAGGAAGTTGAGTGAAGATTTGCAGCTTTTTTTCTTTTTAGACATATAAGAACACATTGGTCGTCTGTGACAGGTGTTGGGGGGTACCTGTTTGACGAAAAAATGGACTTCAAACTTCAAAGGGTCACACTGCATATTAATAAACACGAAGATTATGGCTAATAGATTTTCATCTTTAATCTTTTCATAAAATAACATAAATCTTATAAATCAGTACAATCCAGTGGACTTAAAGCACATTATACATTTATGCTCCATTGTACACACCATACAAACACAATTTGAGTGCCAGGTGATTTTATATGAGATTGTGGAGGCAGCTTTTATTGTCCATTAACCATGATTTTAGATGTTTAGTGAATGAGCTGAGGGTGGGCAGGTCTCAGATAATAGTTGGTCATGTGTTGGCGTCATTGAAACATGGTTAAGACTGGTTAAAGAGTGTAATTATGAGTCCTGTTGTCCTGTTGTTTATGCAATTTTAAGGTCTTAAATGTGTCTTAAAGTCATTAATTCAGCTTCCTAAAACCTGCAGATACTCTGTTCTAAAGTACCAAATGTTTGTGTGTTAATGCATATTGCACTCAGTTTCTGGACTTTAATCATTCTAAATGTAACACGTTCAACCTTTTTTAAATGAAGTTATCCCAAACAATGTTGAATATTATGGTGAGCTCAACACTTCCAGGTGGTTCAGATATTTCCCTGTTTAAAAACTACCACTGATTTGAATGAAAGAAAATAGTTAAAATACTTTCAGTTTGTCATCAATGAGCCTCATTAGTATAAAGTTGCTAATGGCATAATTAAATGTTTAATCCACTGTAACATCGTAGGACGGCAAGGCTGATGTTCAACATATTGATTAAATCCGAATACTTTAATGATTGTGGAGGAACAGTGAGTAGTTAATTAATATTAATAATGAAGCTGTGGCTTTAATGGCTGTTTCTAAACATGTGCACAACTCTTATAGTTTGTCTAAGCAGAGATGGGGAATAATAAAGGTAAAATGAGCAGAAAAAACTACCTTGAGGTGGTCAAATTACATTTATTTACACAACATACAGATACACACCACTTTTAATTTGCATGTTATCTGTTTGCATTGGAAGGTTTCTGTGTAAAATAACATGCAATTAGCAGTTAGGGTTAGCATGATTAGCGATTAGGGTTATTGCGATTAGTGGTAATGGATAGCGTGATAAACGGTTATGGTTAGCACTATTAGCGGTTAAGGTTAGTGTGATTAGCGATTACGGTTTGCGCGATAAGAGATTAGGGTTAGCACGATTAGTGGTTAGACTTAGCGCAATTAGCGGTTAGAATTAGTGTGATTAGTGGTTAGGGTTACTGCGATTAGCGATTAGGGTTAGCATGATTATTAGTGG
>JAQQZY010041684.1:0-10811 GCA_030068375.1 Ostorhinchus rueppellii | reverse complement strand
AAGCTATGAGATGCGCGCCTTTTTTTTTCAATCTGCCGTTCCGCCGTCTCACAGGAATCACGTCATCACCATGCGTCTAACCCTCTCTTCCAATACATCATTACTTAAAGACCCTGAATTTATCACCTACTTTAAAAGAGAATGGTGAAAAGGATATGAAAATATCCTTCAGTGACAGGAGACTGGAAGCTATTTAGAAAAGACTCTTAATTTATTAGTAACATTAAAAATGTACCAGATATTAAAAGCAATTAAAATACAATGTTGACATACAATTAATGCTCTTATCTATAAAATATGTACCTACCTAGTGAGAGGAAGTAGCATCGACTGGTGATTGGGGGAGGTTTAAAGAAGGTCAAAGAGTCACACCACACATGCTCATTAAGTTCATGCAACAATATCAAGTCACAAAGACACACATACACACTGCAAGAAGAATAAGCAAAGAGTATTAGTGCACATTAACGCAGTGATTTCAAACCGAGCCCTCCCCCACTATTACCAACCCCAGTCAGAACCACACCCTTCAGCATTAAGGGGTAAGCCACACTTGATTTGTTCTAAAAAACAATTCAGGAAAAATCTTAAATAGGCAGAACAATCAATAACTCATGCAAAAGCCCTATTAATAAACAAAAACTAGTAAGGCAAAACACCAGGGGCAAACCCTACAGTAAAAACAAATAATCATAAAGGTCTCAATGAGGCTGATGACTGAAGTTGGAAAAAAAACCAAAAAACTTTGGGCACCTCAACACCACTGGTAAGCAGGAACTAACACTAACACTGGAGGCGACTGTTTTCTGTCATACCCTAAATTAATAGCCAATCATTACTACAGCTCAAAAAGGGAAGACATTTAAAGGGGACCTCTGATGCTACTTTTTGGCCCTTTGCATTTGATTTCTTGCCTTTCCAGAATAGTAACACATCATTAGTGGCACTAAAAACTTGGTAGAAGTTTGTCTATCAATGTTTCATTCACTCATATTTCGTGCATCCAGCCAAAGCCAAATCCGTTTTACTTCACTCCACCCCCTGCATTGTTGATGTACACCCCCGCCCAACCCACAATGCTATGATTGGTCACTGTATGTGACTAATCACAGCCGACAATTTTTTCCGATTACTCCCACAAAATAAAAAGGTTTTTACTTACAGCTTGCACTTCAGACTCTTCAACATGAGCAAGTATCGTTGGCGAGGCTCCGTCTTTCAATTTGTGGCTTGTGGCTAATCCAGCCTCGTACCTGCCCATGTTTAAAAAAAACTGTCCCGTTTAAAATGTCAATAGTAAACAAAAACGTAGGTCTTTTTTTTTTGCTGAAAAAGCAACTCAGTCCATTTCTTCCTGGTGCTTGCCTCTGGGAAAGCTGTATAAAAATCGCTTTCCCCTCACACCAGAAGACGCACTTTCTTTGAGCCATTTTCAACAATAAAACTTCCGGGGCAGTGCGAGGGAGGGCGAAACCAGTCAGAGTAGGTGTGACCATGGCCATGTTAGGTAAGTCGTTCACGAAGTGATGTCACATAGTGAACAAGTTTGTGAACAGAGCGATTTTAGACATGCCAAGTAACTTCTATGGGTCACGCCCGATCACATGAACGTCATTTTTTGACAATTTCTTATCAACTGACACTTATATTCAACAATATTAAGAGCTCAAAAAAGTGGCAAAGCAACATACGTCCCCTTTAAACAAAACCCAGTAACCTCGAGATAAAAACAAATTACCTTGAGACTGGATCTAGGGATCAATCATTGAAACTCAGTAAAGGCAGGGAGCTGCAGCGCCATCAGACCAGGGAAAATCCTCAACTGATCTCTCCAGCCCTATATATGCATTTCACACTGCAGAGAATGCACACCAGGTGTGCTGCCAATTAACCTATTACCGAGGAGCCTGTGTAAGGAGGGGTGTGCCACACAGGGTCTACCTGATGTGCACCTCAACCTGTCACAGTTACATTTTAAAATATTAATTTAACAGTTAAAGCAAATCAGACTATAAATAATAATAGATGTATTTTATAGAGAAATTGTTGTTTTTATTCATCTTTTGTAGTATATTTTTTAAAGTTCACCGTGGTGGTTTTATTCCCCATATGCTTGCATGCAATGTAAGGCACAGAGGACTGTTGTTCGTCATATTTATTATTAGGGGCTCGGGCTGCGACACGAGCACCTATTACTCTTCCGTGCATTTCATTTTATTCCTCTTCCGTCCACTTTTTCGTCCACTAACTAGTCCTAGGGATTTGGAAAAACACCAAAAATTTTGACACAAAAGTGTGAGTACTCATTGGGAATAGTGTGCTATTACTTTTGTTGACATTCTGATACACAGATCTCTATAAAATCAATAGGGCCATTTCCACGTCGCTATAATTCCTAAATGATTCGTTGAAAAATTATGAAGTCAACACAAAAGTTGTTCAGATTTGCCCAAAGATGAATTTCGTCAAAACAGAATTGTGATATCTCTCATGGTTTTTGCAGAAAAATGCAATAAAAAACCCCATTCTATCTTAATGGGAGCCCAAAAAAAGCCTTTTTCTAAACGCAACTAGTTCGCCATACTTTCACCCACAGACTTAATTTAAAGCTTAAAACCCAGGCGTTTTTGTCCTCTCTGAAGGAATTACATTTTATGATGATGGGATTAACGGTTTTTGATAGGTGACGCTTCAAAACCCCCTTGTTTGGCTCAAAAACACAAAATCCAGAGTGGAGAGTCTCCGTAATAACCAGATTTAGACTGAGAAAGAGTAGAAAAATTTGCCTTGAAATTTTGCAGATAACTTGCCCTCCCAGCCAAATGATAAATCGCAGGTGAATGATCTTTTCCAAAACCGTAGCCACAGGTCTTGGGATTCATATAAACCTAAGACTGAAAATCTATGTCTTTGTAAACTAAAGTTAGAGGGAGTAGTTTGGAGCCATACCCCTCACATTTCCTCATTGGGCTCCATTATACATTTTTTCATTTACTTCTGGTCAGCTTGATGTTTCTAACCTGAAATAACATGCTCATTGCACATAGTACAGGTATAAAACTAGACAATTTCCACGGAAATCGTGAGAGGGGCTCAGGGCTTTGGTGGGTTAAATCAACCTCCTGCAGTTTCAGACACACACATGTCTCATTGATGAGTATAGGTCCCACTTTTCATAACAGGCATGTCCAAGTCATAACTAAAGAAAAAAAATGTAGTAGTAGTAGTGATAGTAATTGTAGCAGTCGTAGTTGGAGGAGTGATAGTAATCGTAGTAGTAGTAGTAGTTGTAGTAGTGACAGTAATTTTTGTGGTAGTTGTAGTCGTGATAGTAGTAGATGTATTAGTAGTAGTAATAGTAGTAGTAGTGATAGTAATTGTTGTAGTAATAGAGAAAGACAGAGAGAATGAAAGAAATACCGAGAGAAAGAGAGGAGGAGCTGAAGATAGATTGATATATAGAAGAGAGAGAGAAAGTCAGAGAGAAGGAGAAAAACACAGAGAAGGAGAGAAAGACAGAGAGGAGGAGCAGAATAGACAGAGAGAGGAAGAGATAGATAGAAAGACAGAGAAGAGGAGGAGCTAGATAGATAGAGAGGAGGAGAGAGAGACAGACAGAGAGGAGGAGAGAGATAGAATGAGAAGAGGAGAGAGATAGGATGAGAAGAGGAGAACAGATAGAATGGGAGAATAGACAGACAGACAGATAGATAGATAGCTCTGTGTGTCATGTTAAAATGCCTGTTCCTTGTGTGAAGGAGATGACATCACTCACTGTTTTCAAACATGGCTGCCTGCATGTAATCAGTCTGATTACAAACACCTGCTAGAGCCACAGAACTGCAGTTTCCTTGGAGACGAGCTGCACTTTCACACAGACACAGACTTAGTCCACTGTGTGAGGGAAAAAATGAGGAAAAAAAGGTCCCGAACTCATGTTAATTATGGCCAAACCGTAAATGATAGGTGAAAATCGAGCACAGTGTCAGAATCAGACAAGTCCTGGGCAAACATTGATCTAATTTTTTTTCCTGTACTGTGAGAAATGAGCATGTTATTGTGAGTTAGAAACATCAAACCGACCAGAAGTAGATGAAAAACTTTATAATGGTGCCCTATGGGGAAAAGACAGGCTTTTACCTCCAAACTACTCCCTCTAACTTTAGTTTAGAAAGACATAGGTTTTCAATCTTAGGTTTATATGAATCCCAAGACCTGTGGCTACGTTTTTGGAAAAGATCATTCACCGGCGATGTATCGTTTGGCCGGGAGAGTGATTTATCCGCAAAATTTCAAGGTGATTTTTTTTCAAGCTCCCTACTCTAATGTATCAATGTGTCCACTCTAAGAATGACAGTTTTTGAGTTTTTTCACAAAATCAAGGGGTGTTTGAAGGCTCACCTATTGAAAACCGTAAACCCCATCATTACAGAAAGTAATTTCTGTGGAGAGGACAAAAATGCCTGCGTTTTAAAGTTTGAATGAGGTCTGTAGGTGAATGTATGGTGAAGGAGTAGCCTTCAGAAACAAGTAGATTTTTCTGGCAGATTATTTTTTCTCCATTCATTTCTATGGCACTTTTTTCATGTGTTTTTTGCGAATAACTTTGTGAAGAATGTACGAATCTGCGCTAAAAGTCATATCGCCCCATCCCTGATAAGGATTGACATGTGTGTGTGGGGTTTTTTTTGTCTGTGCCTAATTGTTCGGGCTGCATTAATCGCTGAAAATGTGTGCGGACTATGAGAAATCATTATAACAAGACAATTTCTACGGAAATCGTTGGAGGGGCTCGGCACTTTGGTGGGGTCAATCAGCCTCCAGCACTTTCAGACATACATACTGGTTCATTTTTAATCAACAGATTATTAAGGTTGGACAATTAACAGTGCTTTGTTAATTGTACAATTGTACTTTATAGATAGTAGTAGTAGTGATAGTAGTAGTAGTAGGTGTAGTAGTAGTAGTGATAGTAATTGTAGTAATAGTAGTAGTAGTAGTGCTAGTAATTGTAGTAGTAGTAGTGATAGCAATTGTAGTAGTAGTAGTAGTTGTAGTGATAGTAATTGTTGTAGTAGTAGTTGTAGTATTGATAGTAATAGTAAGTGTCGTAGTAGTAGACTGAGAGAAAGACAGAGAAAGGGGTGAAACAGAGAGAAAGAGAGGAGGAGCAGAATAGATAGAGAGAAGGAGAAGATAGACAGTATAAGGAAGAGGAGCTCGATAGAAAGACTGAGAGAGGAGGAGAGAGATAGAAAGAAAGAGAAGAGGAGAGAAAGAGAAGAAGAGAGAGAGAGAGAAGAGGAGAGAGAGAGAAGAAGAGAGAGATAGAGAGGAGAAGAGAGAGAGATAGAGGAGGAGAGAAGAGATAGAACGGGAGCTGAGATAGAGCCACAGAGCTGCTGTTTCCATGGAGACGAGCTGCACTTTCACACAGACACAGAGTCAGTCCACTGTGTGAGGGGGAAAAAATGAGGAAAAAAAGGTCCCGAACTCATGTTAATTGTGGCCAAACCGTATATGATAGGTGAAAACCGAGCACACCGTCAGAATCGGACAAGTCCTGGGCAGACATTGATTGACTTCTTTTTCCTGTACTGTGAGAAATGAGCGCACAATTGTGAGTTAGAAACATCAAACTGACCAGAAGTAGATGGAAAAACTTTATAATGGAGCCCTATGGAGAGAAAACAGGGTTTCCCTCCAAACTAATTCCTCTAACTTTAGTTTAAGAAGACATAGGTTTTCAATCTTAGGTTTATATGAATCCCAAGACCTGCGGCTACGTTTTTGGAAACGATCATTCACCTGCGAAGTATCGTTTGGCTGGGAGAGGGATTTATCCGCCAAATTTCAAGGTGATTTTTTTTCAAGCTGCCCACTAATGTATCAATCTCTCCACTCTAAGAATGACATTTTGGACAAAATCAAGGGGTGTTTAAAGGCTCACCTATTGAAAACTGTACATCCCATCATCACAGAAAGTAATAGCTGCGGAGAGGACAAAAATGCCTGCGTTTTAAGCTTTAAATGAAGTCTGTGGATGAAAGTATGGTGGACTAGTAGCATTTAGAAAAAAGGCTTTTTTCTGACCCCCATTCTATCTTAATGGGGTTTTTTATCGCATTTTTCTGTGAAAACCGTAAGAGATACGGAAATTTCGATCTGGGTTCATGTTTTTGTTGGACAAATCTGAAAAACTTTTTCATTTACTTCATAATTTTTCGATGAATCATTTAGGAGTTATAGCGATGTGAAAATGGCCCTATTCATTTCAGATGGGTTTTTTTGAGCACTTTTTTGCGATTTTATAGCGATCTGTGTATCAGAATGCCAAGAAAAGTAATAGTTCACTATTCCCGATGAATATGCACATTTGTGTGTCAAAATTTTTGGTGTTTTTCAAAAGCCCTAGGACTAGTTAGCCTTTTGACCCCTATTCATTCTTAGTGGGGGGGGGGGGTTTATCGCATTTTTCCTGCGAAAACCATAAGAGCTATTGCAATTTTGAGTTGATGCAGCGAATCGGTGCGCAAATCTTTACAACTTTCTCATTGACTTCATAATTTTTCGATGAGTCATTTGTGAATTATAGCGACGTTGATTATAGCCCTATTCATTTCGGATGGGTTTTTTTTAGAGCTTTTTTGCAATTTTATAACGATCTGTGTATTGGAATGCCAAGAAAAGGAATAGCACACTATTCCCGATGAATATGCACGTTTGTGTGTCAAAATTTTTGGTGTTTTTCAAAAGCCCTAGTTAGCGGACAAAAAAGTGGACAGAAGATGAATAATAATATTAATGAACTAATAATAATAATAATGAACTGTGCGGGAGAGTGCGAGTACCTCTCTCCATTGCAATGCATTGCAATGGAGAGAGGTGCTCGTCCGGCAGCTGAGCCCCTAATAAACATGCAGAAGAACAATAGGAGCACGTCGTTTGTGGTCGTGTTGTAGCCCAAGCCCCTAACTAGATCAATGTCTGCCCAAGAGTTCTCCGATTCTGCCGCTGTGCTCAATTTTCACCTATCATTTACGGTTTTCCCACAATTATCATGAGTCCGGGACCTAGTTTTCTTATTTTAAGCTCATTAAGCAGGCAGCCATGTTTGAAAACAGTGAGTGATGGCATCAGCTTCACAGAAGGAACATGCATTTTAACATAACACACTGAGCTATCTATCTATCCATCTGTCTATCTCCTCCCCCTTTCTCTCTCTGTCTTTCTCTCCTCCTCTGTCTATCTCTCTCCTCCTACAGTTACTATCACTACTACTACTATTACAATTACTATCACTACTACTATTACTACTATCACTACTACTACAATTAGTATCACTACTACTACTATGACTACTCACTACTACTACTATGACTACTATTACTACTACTACAATTACTATCACTACTACAACTATTACTACGATCACTACTATTACTATCACTACTACTACAATGACTACTACTACTACTACTATCTATTAAGTATAATTAATAAAACACTTAATTGTACAACTCTAATAATCTGTTGATTAAAAATTAACCAAATTGTATGTCTGAAACTGCAGGACCTTGATTCACCCCACCAAAGCCCCGAGCGCCTCTCACTATTTCCACAGAATTTGTCTAGTTCCCCATGTGCTTGCATGCAATGCAAGGCACAGGGGACTGTTGTTCGTCATATTTATACAAAAAACTTTGGGAAAAAAATGCGGCCCAGACCGTTGGAAATACAGCAAAATTATTATATACAGTATATTATTACAAAAATGTGCAGCCTGGTCTCAAAAGATGTGCTATGACTTGGCTTGACACTCTGATGAACGGATTTTGTTAAAATTACGAAAAACCACTCATATTTTTCCATCCGAAATGAATTAGGCCATTTAAGTGGTGACCATTCCCAAACGATTCATCCTAACATTATGCCGTAAACACGAAAAATGTTCAGATTGGCCCAATGATTATCTATGTCATCACGAAATAACGATAACTCTTACAGTTTTTGCACAAAAATGCGATAAAAAACCCCATTCGTTCTTAATGGGAGCGACAAAAAAAAAGGCTTTTTTCTGATCTTAACTGCTTTGCCGTACTTTCACCTACAGAGTTCATTTAAACTTTAAAACGCAGGCATTTTTTTAATCTGTCCAAAACTGTCCTTGGTATGAGGATGGGGTTTACAGTTTTTAATAGGTCTTAGAAACTCCTTAATTGAGGGGAAAATAGACTCAGCTTCAGTGTGTCATGTGACCAGCTAGAGTGTAAGAGCAGCGAAAATTCACCTGAAAATTTTCTGAACAACTCACCCTCCCAGCCAAACGATACATCGGAGGTGAATGATCTTTTCCAAAAACGTAGCCACAGGTCCTGGGATTTATATGAACCTAAGATTAAAAACCTAGGTCTTGTTAAAACAAAATCACATTGACTAGTTTTAGGTATGTCAAACATACCTGACATGTTTTGGCTGTAAACTTCCACCTTTGTCAGAGGTGTCACAAGATGGTGTGTGACGTGTTTAAAATGACTGATGTTCACTGGGGCGGAGTCAGCCTGTCAGATTTGACAGGGCGATTCGGCCCCTTTTCGCTGGCTCACCGCTGGAGGATGTTGCTCCAGGTGTGTGAGAGCAGAAAAGCCCCATCGTCCCGGTTCATCATTGTTTGGCCTCGCTTCCTGATCTCCACTGCCTCCATAATCCAACATTTATGCCTGTTGTTTTTGGTGCGGATAAATTTGGCCTGTTCCCAGTTCATGATATGATTTTCCCGTTTGCAGTTGTCCATTATTGCCGACTTCATGTTTTCTTTCAGTGCCTCTTCTTTTGCTGATCGTGTTTGTCTTTTTGTTGTTTCTTTTTCACATTCTTTTTGATGTTCTGTTTTTCATGTGTTAAATGACCGTCCTGTTTCTCCAATGTATGTTTTGTTGCAAGAGTGACATGGTATTTCATATATGACGTCGCATTTATTGTTTGGGTTGATCTTGTCCTTTGGGTGGACAAGGAGCTGTCAGTTTTTTGTGTGGTTTGACCAGGGTGCTGATGTGGTGTTTGTTTATGGCCCTTTGTATACATTCTGTTACGCCCCTGATGTATGGTAATGTGACTGTTCCTATGTTTTCTGTTTTGTTTTTTGATTTCTTTTCGTCCCTTTTCCTTTGTTCTCTGTGTTCAACCTGTTGTTGTCCCTTTTTTTATTGCCCACTGTGGGTATGACATCTGGTCAGTGTGGTTTGGATGTGTTTCTCTTCTTCTTTTCTGTCTTTGTCTTCAGTGATGAGTTGCACTCTGTCGTATAATGTTCTTATTACTGACATTTTGTGTGTGGTGGGATGTTCTGATGTCCATAACAGGTACTGATCTGTGTGTGGGGGTTTTCTGTAGATTTTTATTTTTATGTCTCCATCATCTGTGTGTGTGATGTTGATGTCTAGAAAGGCTATGGATTGGTTTGCTTCTTCGTGGGTGAATTTAATGTGCCCGGTTTGGTCCATGGTGTTGAGGTGGTCTGTGATCTGTTGAGTGGTTCCTGATTCTACTTTTTCCAAAATATCATCTACGAAACGTTTCCACAGGGTTGGTCAGTAGTGCTGTGGTGCAGATGTTTGTGCGTTTTCTTCCAAGTCCTCCATGAAGAATCCACACATGATGGCAGATAGCGGGGCCCCATGGCGAAGCCTTCTTTTTGTGTTTATAAATGATATTTTGGAACTGGAAGTAAGTGGATGTGGCGACAAAACTGAGTAGCTGGGAGATGTCCTGTGCAGTGAGTTTGGTGCACTTTTTGAGTATTCTGTCTGCTGTTAACCATTTGTGTCCTATTTGTAATGTGGCTTCAACTGGGGTCCAATTGAATAATGATACCACATCATGTGAGATGAATATTTCATTTTTTTTCCACTTTTATTTTTTTGACTTCTTTTACCAGTTGTTTTGAGTTTTCGCAGTGTCGGTCTGTGTTGCCCAAGAGGATTTTTATGATGTCTGCAAGGTATTTGGAAAGGTTGTAAGTGACTGAACCAATGCTGTCCACGATGGGTCGTAATGGTGCTCCAGGTTTATGTATTTTTGGTGTGCCGTAGATCCGGGGGGTGATACTGGCGGTTGGAACGAGGTGGTTATATGTTTCCTTGTCTACGTTATTGTCATTTAGTAATGGTTTCAATAGTAGTTTGAGTTTTTTTTTCTTTGTGGGGTCTTTTTTCAGGACCTCGTAGGTGTTCTCGTCTTGGAGCATGTCCTTGTTTGTTTTTCATATTGTTCCGTGTCATTTATTACTGTGGTTCTGCCTTTGTCTGCTGGTAGGATTGTGATGTGTGCGTTGTTTTTTAATGTATGAATGGCCCATGCTTCTTGTCTGCTGATATTGCTGGGTGGTAATTTGGCAGTTATAAGGATGCCTGCTTTTTCGTTTCTCAGTGTTGCCTTTTGGCCTCAGTCCTGTATTTTTTCACATGCTAATTCTGTGGCTGGAATGAACTCTTCGTGTGGGATTTTTTGGGGGGTTATTGCATAATTTAGACCATGTGATTGCACGAAAATTGCGAAGATTGCGAAAAGGGGCAGTCGACCTGTCAAATCTGAAAGGCTGACTCCACCCCAGTGAACTTCAGTCAATTTAAACACATCACACACCATCTTGTGACACTTCTGATGAAGACGGAAGTTTACCGGTGAAACATGTCAGGTATGTTTGACATACTAAGTGTCTGATACAGAAAAATTCATCCATCCATCCATCCATCCATCCATCCATCCATCCATCCATCCATCTTCTTCCGCTTATCCGGGGCTGGGTCGCG
>JAQQZY010041593.1:0-10814 GCA_030068375.1 Ostorhinchus rueppellii | reverse complement strand
GTGAAAATCCACTTATTTTCATATTACATTCCAGTATTCCCTCAAAATCCAATATATGATGTTGATATCACTGCCCTATCTGATTGTCCTTATAGCGGAATTATCATGAGTTTATGTATTAACCATTTCATTACAGGAAACTCACTGTGAACTTCAGACTTGGAGTATTTTATTATTGTTGTTGTTTTTGCTCGCTGGCAGGTAGCAACTCGCATCAGCTCTTATCAGCACTGATGTGTTGTCTTTAAAGTATTTTGACAACAGTAGTTTGTTGTTGTGTAGGAGCAGCATTTCCTCTGTCTGATAACAGTGGTGTACCACTTCAATAAGGAAATTACCTCCACAGCAAGAGAAAATGAGAAATTAGTGTAGACATTATATGTGAGTCATTCTTTTATCTGAAACTTAAAAAAAGGAAATGCCAAAACAGCAGAATGCAGAATTAATGTTCATCAGTCCAAAGCATCACAGGTGCATAAGTATGACAGAAGAAACACTGAGTAAGTTTATCATTTTAAGTTTATCATTTGTGTGTTTGCTGGTCACTAATCTTTACTGATAATGCGATGCAACACAACCAGTGGAAAAGCAGTGGAAAACTAATCAAGTTACTCAACAGCTGGAGACCAAAGTAGTAAAGTGTATATATAACAAGGTTGACCTGATGATTTGGCAACTGCAACTGTTGATCACTTGGTCGGGTTCACCCTGACCTGCAATGTATGATAATTGTGTCTCCTTACTTGGAAACCCGACTGAGTCATGCAGACATGCTTGAAAACTAGTTTTAGGTGGTGTCCACCTGTGATTTTCCATGCATTAATCAGTGTTGTCTTGGAACATACAATAAGAATGTCTAAAACTGTCCAAGACTAGTGAAGTGAATGCCTAGAGACCTTCTGCTGTTACTCTTATTACTGCGTAATGCATATGTCCATGTCATGCATACTGAGTTATATTTGATGCATGTTACCATTATCGTGCATCTCGGTGACACTGGATATTAATGTGGCTTTAAAAGAACACATGTGCTTCACCGTCTTCGCCTCAATCATGATACATATGAAACTCTTTTTTTTTTCCCCCATTACATTTTATCTAGTTTACTACATATTATTTACTGTGTGTATCTACATAAACTCAAAACAAAGAATTTCAAATCTTTCTTAATTGAAACTATTTGCTATACAAGACAATATCAGTAAACGGTAACAAAAATGCTATATCATAAGGTTTAACTGAATTTTAAGTATTGCTCAGTCCTGATCTCCTTTGATTATATTTAATAGATGGAGACGGTTTGACTGTTTTAAAGGCCAATACATGATAAATTGGTCATTATCACACTCCTGTCTGAAGTATTTTGCATCTTA
This sequence comes from Ostorhinchus rueppellii, assembly GCA_030068375.1. Classification (NCBI taxonomy): domain Eukaryota; kingdom Metazoa; phylum Chordata; class Actinopteri; order Kurtiformes; family Apogonidae; genus Ostorhinchus; species Ostorhinchus rueppellii. Next base: position 9,441 of record JAQQZY010041593.1, on the reverse strand, counting down.
ACAACTTTGGTATCAAGACTTTAGATTTGCATGGCCTTCAAGGAGTGATATTTTGCTTGTCTAAATGGAATGATGCATTTTAAAACATTTCCCTGTGCTCTACGTAAACTGTCAATGCTATGCTTGGATTTGAATTCTTCATTAATTCAGCTCCACAGGTCCATCTTCAACCCTATTTCTGGGGAATGGCACCACAAAGGTCATTTTAAGCACTGGCCCTTTAAATGCACATGAGCCACTGAAGGCCCCACCCCCTCCAGGTTGCTAACCATACTTTCTGTCCCATTCAACCACTTGTGGTTTTTTTAATACAACTAATAACTGAACATTTTAGGTAATCGGCTCGAAGTTTGGACATATTTTCAGTTTTTACTACAACTGCTGCTGCTGCTGATAAACAATTATGGGGTACTCTGAGAAATGTTCGTCGGAAGTCTTGACCTTATTTGTGCAAATGTCATGATGTAACTAGTTATAAAATGTAACAAATTAAGCAAGAATTAAAACGGGTTGTAGAAATTGACTCAATTTTTTGTTGGAACGACTAAAGACAGCTTTGTGGCACCTGGAGGGTTCAAAGTTGAACTTTTTGAAATATTAGGGTCCAAATACACAAATAAATGAATCGCAGACTAATAAAAGTGGGTTTAGCAAAATATGACTCCTTTAAATTCCATTCATAATGTTTTAAAAGGTAATAAGAAAGTCTGTAGTGCATACAATCCATCTTTGCATGTTATTTTTCATATGTTTTGACATGACTCAGTCCTGAAAGTGGAAAAGACACCTCAGTCAGAAGTCAATAAATGAAGGCAAATTCTTGGCATCAGGGATTAAAGGTCTTTAGTGGCAGCTCAGATATTTCAGGTATCATTCCCTCTGATTAAAGCTTCAATACTGTTGACATTATGAGGAGCATGGGCTCACTAAAGACAGTGCTTGTTTTTTGGAACTCAAGCCTCATAAGCATCAGTTTTGTGATGCTGTGCAGTTAGCCACCTGCCTGTGGCTTTTCATAAGTTGTAAAGTTCAAGGCTTGAGTTGTAAAATTTGATATCTGAAGTGAAATGTTTCTGCTGCCTTCTTCATAAACAGGAAGTGAACTATAGTCTTTTTTTTCTTTTTAAACCATGTGATGCATAATAAGTGACATTTAAATGGAACTGTACAATGCATACTTCCTGGGCAAACGAAGGGTTAAATTCCATAATTGAAGCAATCTCAATCTCCCAGCTTTCATCAGTCTAAAAACCTCACTGACATTTCTGAAGATAGAGAAACCTTTTGCTCTGCTTTCTTCAAAGGTTCTGATCATATTATATCATGATTCTGCTTTACCGTTGCTATTTTCACACCAGACACTGGTAGCAACAGACAATTTAATGGTTATTTTCAAGCATTATAGTGTCATCACTGCTGCAAAAGGTAGAAATCTACACCATAAACAGTTCTTGTAGAGCTTTGTTGTGTTACCAGCCCTGCCTTGTTCTACAAAAACTCTACTTGACAACCGCTGATATAAAAGGGAGATAGGAAATCTCTGTTATATGCTGTGGTACCAGGTGTTACCAAAGTCACTGCCACTGTAAGAGGGGACAGTTACAGACTAACACTTAGAAAGACAAGTGTCTCAGCTGTCAAACACTTCATTAACAGGGTTGACAATGGGACTATTAATGGAGCTTAAATGAAGACTGATGTACAAATCCAAATGCCTGACTCAGTATAACACTCGTTTTAAAATGCAAAATTGTTAAACGTGTTGTTTCATTGATGACAAAGGTCAAATGTAGCTAATTTAGAGCAAGACTGTTCTTCCTCATTCTTCCAAAGATGGAGAACTATGGTCGCATCTCACAAAAGCATACTTCTAATGCTTGACCTAAATATTGAAGTATGCCATCGTAACAGAAGTGTATTAATAGTTTCATTCAGGAAACCATCTCACATGCCCTTCAGGATGGGTGAGTGGCAGTGGCATTAATGACTAATCATAACCAAGGACGGCTGCCAAGTTAAACAAGCCAGGAAATGATCCACTGACTAATTTTACTGCTCACAGCAAGTGGCTCATCCCTCAGATATTGGCCACATGTTTGGTCAACTTAAACACATTTTGCACATTCTTTGGTGGGCTCCAGTTTGACAATATTTATATGCAGACAGAATATTCCTGACCATTGATGCTATGTTCTTTGCTTAAACACAGTACATAATATTGCCCTACTTTGTGTCTGAGCCACTGGATTTTGACTCTTTTGCGAAAGGCAGATATTTAGACTTTTTAAGTCCATCACCACGCAAGATCCTCTTACTAAGGACATGTCAACTTCCGTGACTGATGACTAGGAGTAGAGTTTTCAAGGCCAAAGCATGAAAAAGACAATAAAGGTGTCATCTCTTCTGTGATGGATCTTACATGGGTGCATTGTTCGAAGTAATTCATTGTAGAAGTTGACATCTAATTAAATTTTTAATACATACAGAAATGAATAGATCTGGGACTATACATGAAACTGTGAAAAAAAATATCCAATTTTACGTCCTTATTTTTTTTTTTTTTTGAGCTATTATTTTTATGTTAAATCACTAGCTCCAGTTGAGAACTCTAATATTCACCCGTCAAGATAAAGTTGTGTGCGGGTTGTGTCTTTTTCGGGCTGTGGACCCATGTAACATATATTTTTTGAAGGTTGTATTGTGCACAGTTACTCTTTGCATCAGTTCTGCCTGCCTTATCTAGTGTGGAGGTTAAATCATTGAGATTTGCTGGAAACAGCTGTGTGGGTGTACAGAGCTTTTATGTTACCAAGATAGCACGTTATATATGTGTGTCATCAGTTGTTATCTTGCAGATTATTGCTGAGTTGCTCAAATTATGACAGTGGCACTATGGGTAAAGACAGGCTGATAGTCTTTCCTGTGACAGTGTTTCAACTAAGACATAACTACAGTAATTGAACATGAAACGTCAATACTGGCGTCACTTAATATCCAAACTGGAGTAGACCTTGGTTTTCACACGACTGGGACACTGTTTGCGCGATCATTTCTGTATTTGCAAAAGATCACTGACATCATTATTTATGTCCTGTTGATGACAATGCAGATATTCCTTTCTACATTTGTATCATCCACACCAGCATTTTAGGTCACAAACATTTAGATTTTTAAATCAGTTCTTGTGTGCATCAGGAAAAACAACACGGGAATGTGTATTAATACAACGACATGTAATGAAACTACACATAACACATCAAATCCGTGTGTGTGTGTGTGTGTATATGTATATATGTGTGTGTGTGTGTGTGTGTATATATATATATATATATATATATATATATATATATTATCCATATAAAGAATACACTTCAACAACCTGAACCAACACTTAAGTTTGTAATTCACATGTTGCTGCTTCAGCTTCATGACAGATTAAATCTTCTGTCTGTTTCGTCCAGTATTATCAAATCCAAAATGTCCAGTTTAAGTCCAACAGAAAAACAATCGTTCACGCATTTGGAGCAGTTTATAGCTATTCTGGTCTTGTGTTGTGGATGGTGATATTTTGTAAAACAAAGTCTGTGTGTGATATCCAAAATATCCATACTGGTGTCAAGAATTTACTCATTTTTCCTACTTTTGTGTTAGTCTTATGTACTTGGAGTGAAGTTGGAGGTCCTCTTCCAAAACCAACAAAAACTATTTTATCCAGAACAGTCACTTTATTAGGTTTGACACTCTCCAGATTTATTATTATTATTATTATTATTAATTTGTGGTGCCCAAAAAGACATAAATGAGCAACACATAGAGCTCTCCAGTAGTGCAATGAATTTGGCATTTGATTCGTTGGGTCTTGAGCATGTTAGTATTGAGATAAGCCCGCATGCTGTGGAGTTTAACAGAGGAAAACACAGAGCAGCATGGCTGAGGCTTCAGTTGCCGTGGCAGCCATGTTTGGCCCAAACATACTGGGCCATTTATGTAACAAAACTTGAATATGTACAAATGACCAGTATGTTTTGGGCAAATGAAACTCTTGTGGCCATAATGTAAAACTAGCTTAAGATAGCCTATGTGTTGTAATTACTTTAGCCCTCTAGCTAGTTAGCCACTGTTGTTGTAATTGTAATGTTTTCATCCATCTCCGTTTATCAGGCCATCAGATTAACGTTACATATCATCGATTAGCCATAACAAGTCAAGGTGGTGGGCTAGTGCTCGCTAGCTATACCTAAAGCCTATATTGCTTTGGATTAAATACTGATCTTTGAGAATGGAGTCTTTTGTGTTTATCCGAGGAATCAACTCATTATTCAAATAATCTACAGATAAATCAATTATTAAAATCATCCTCAGTTGAAGCCCTACTCTCCAGACATAATTACAGAATATGCTTTCTGCTAGTAAAATATATTCTATAATACTAGCCTATTACATTGTCAATAATGACCCCCATCACAGTGTCTGCTCAAGTAATGACTATTCTTTGTTTCTCATAATGATTTTGGCCCAATTTCACTCAGACTTCTCAGTGACCTTGTTATAAGGAAGGGTCATATGGACAGTGTTAATGTGAAAGCACTGGAAAATGTCACTTCTGTAAAGGTGTACTTTGTGCTCTGTAGAAGTGCTTTGCCGTTATTGCCGTTTAAAGTGACCGTCTCGTCCTCATGAACATGTATGTTGTGTGTTCAAATGTCGAGCTAAAGCATGGGCGTGAGCTGGACTGCAGAGAGGATTCACTGTTTGGGTCTCTTTATTCTGGGTGGTCAGAGGCAAGTCAGACATTTAAGCGTAAACAGCACATAAGTAGCACCTAGTAATCTTCTATGTAAAGCACATTACATACTACAGTAGTACTTTAAAACCACCGTACAGCTGTAAACCATTGCAGATGGCATGTCATCACCGCTGTCGTCTTCTCCTTTGTTTCACACTGAGGTTTGGAACAAAAGGCTGTTTGTTTGTTTTTTTTTAAGTGTTATGCTCCTTCTTGACTTGTGACTCTCAGGAGTAATTATAATAACATCAAAGCCACATCACACCATCGTGTTGGCAACCCTCACTAAAATGCAGACATCTTGAGTAAAAGACCTCACTAGCAAAAATCTGAATATAAATGTAATATCAACGAGGGTCTTATGAACAGTAGGGTGCCACATCATGTCAGGAAATGTAGAATTTGTGATTCGCTTGTGTACTATTCATCTCATTTGAGTGCATGTGCAGGGTTGGTACATGTGTTTGAAACCCTTAAAAAGGCTTGAGTTTCAATGTTGTGTTTTCAAGGTGTGAAAAGTGCTTGAATTTCAGTGTAAGTGCGTGCAATTATAACTCTGTGATGTGGTTTATTTATGTTTAATATTAGCCTAGCTCTGCCAGGTTAGATGACAAGCAAAAGCTTTTGAAAAATAAAACTTCATGTCAAAAAAGAAAATTGCTGGGTGTTCTTAGGTCTCAGGTACACTTTATCATAATCTTTGTCTCGGTTCGAGTGTGGCTGAAGAACGCCAAGGGGCTTCCCTTTTTTTTGTGTTCTACTTTAATTTCTAAACTTTTTCTATTGTGAAACATAATTGTAGTCGTTTATAACATAATACAGCATACCTCATTGTGATAAAAAATGAAAAAAAATAATCATGAGTGTGCTTCAATGCATGAAAGGAATTTTTGCAGGTAGATTTTGTCTCAAGTAAATCAGAAGTACATGATATAATAAGGAATGTAAGGAAAGTAAAATAACAAAAATAACTACATAAAGAGTCATATTTGATGATCAGGGCGGGGTGATCTCAGCGTGTTAGATTGTGATGTAACTTCATTTGTCATGATCTACTTTTCAGAGGGATCGTGCGGATACTGTTTTTATTCATTGTGTCATTAAGAACCTTTTCATTTCTGTCGTTGTCTTGTGTCTGTTTTGTCTTTGCAGTTTGCTGGCGTCAAATGGTTCTTTTAATTACTTCTACAGCAGAACCAATCACCCCCAGGGGACAAATAAATGTCTTGGATCTTGATCTAGTTTGAACAGCGCATTGCACTGATCTATGACTTCGTAGCATCACTGTCCCTAGCACAGGTCGGTAGAGGAGTGAGTTTATATCTGTGTTCGTATTCACTGACGTGTTCAGCTGTAGTCCGCATTAACTTGTAGATTTTGTGCGGTGCCGAAGAAATACGGATGATGAATTTCTGCACATCTGACTTCGCAAGCTATAGCCACAAATCGTCTGTGGTTTACAGTTGTGTTGGATTGTAAAACTACTTTTGATGAGTTCTAAATCTCTGGAAGCACAAATTACTTGGCCACACTCTAGGTCAGTGGTCTCAAATCTATGGCCCATGGATCACAACTGAGCTGCCAAAGTTTCAATCAGGCTCATGGGATGAATTTGTGAAACACAAAAATTTCAGTTTAAGATGTTAACGGTCAAGGATGTTAAAATGTTTATCTGCAGTGTTGATGAACTAGAACAGCATCAGTGTTAAACTCTTCAGTTTAGGAGCTACAAACAGCCCAGACCAGTAAAATAATGGAATAATAGCCTACAAATCATGAGAATTCCTTTTTTTTGTTTTAATGTAAAGTCAAATTAAATTATAAAAATGTTTATATTTAGAAACTATCCTTTCATAAAAAAAAAAAAAGTTAACCTCAAATACCTGAGATTTCTTAAGAAGAAAATGTGCAGTTTTAACAATATTATGCCTGAGATATAGCAATATTATAGAAATCATAGTGGACTTACAAAAGCATAAAACATTTAATAACATATTATTAAAATATTGTAATAATGTGTGTCCAAAGTGATTCACAGAGTTTCTAGTTGGGCTGCATGACTCTAGCAAAAGTGTGAATCCCGAATCCAGATTTATTCATTTGTTTGTTTTGCGAGATCACTAGGGTTTTTTTTTCCACAAAATGTTTATTGGACCATTGTTGAGGAAAATGGCTTCTTTTACCTCTGATTCGTGTCTGTCATATCACACCGCTAGTAGTCTGGTCACGTATGGTCCTGGTTCCTAGTGACGTCATCTGATCTGTGAAAGTTTGCAGCACAAAGAAACTTCCCAGCACAGGAACCTTAACCCCAACCCCTCCCAGGCACAATGGAATTTTTTAATATAAAATTATTCAAGAGGCTAGGACTTTTGATTGTTGGTTAAAGGCTGGGTCTTCCAAAGAAAAGGAGAAGAAAAGTACAAAAGTCAGAGAAGTAAAAGTGAAAAGACAGTTGGATCTGAATGACAGAAAAAAAGGGCAGACATGAGATTAACACCACATGGGACCCTTTAACGGGCGTGACGTCGGGTGGGTGGGTGACTCTGGCCACTACCACTGGAGTGTTCATCCATTTTACTGTCTTTACTGCACACATTCCTCAGCTGTCATTCACTCTTTTCACTCAAAGGCAGCAGGGTCATGTTTTGTAAAGATGCTTTCCCATTGGTTGAGGGAGGAGGTGGCGATTCTGCATTTGTGGCCATTTGTTTGTAATGTAGCCCATAGAATAAAATGCTTAAGAATCCTCTCTGTTTAGAAATGAGATTGTGTACATGTGTGACTCAAGATCATGATCCTTTAACATTTAATCGTGCAGCCCTATTTTCCAGTCTGATGACTTGTTTCTGGAGGCAGCCCGAGCCTTCAGAAACTACAGAAAAACTACAGAAAAGCTGTTTTTTAATAGTTGGGTTGTAACTTGCCTAGATTTAATCAGAGGCTATAACATTGTCATTCAGATCTTGGATTGTGATTCTACCACGGGATCTTGTCGTGTGATCTTTCGACTAGATGTCCCAGCCCTACTAAAATCCTGCTCTTCTGAAGTAGCAGTTGAAATTACGCTGAAGCAGCAGGATGTAACAGGACAGTCGCTGCCACTGTTGGACACTGGTTACACTGCACACCCTTTAAATGTCATTTTAAATAAGCGGTTTCCATCCTTTTGGAGCGTGGGCAGTCCGTGTCGTGCTGCCCGGCTGTTTCCCTGCTTCATGAACAGGCTTGCTGGCTGCCTCCTCCCTGTTTGAGTGGGTGTAGAGCGTAGAACACAGAGAACCAAGCTCAACGACTTGCTGACTCACTGACAAAGTAGAGGAAGGTGGTGGATGGAAATTGAGGCTGGCTGGTTTGAGACCATAGAGACCGGCTGACCCAGTTTCCACTCCAGCACCAGTTCCTTTCAGTGTTCAATCATGACATAGTGGTTTTCCCCTTGTAGCCCAGAGCTTTGTCCCAGTAAAGGAGCTCACAGTGCCTGTCCTGACCTAGTCCGCTGCTGTCTGTACTTCACTAGTGCTTCTTGAGCTTTGCCTTTTGTTGTCGCTACAGATTCAACTTTTAGGCAGCTCACACTTATGTTTTCTGAATCTTAATCGTGCTCCTTGTACTTTTTAGCTTTGGCATGCATTATTCCAGATGCTGCTGTAGATAACACACAGGCTCTAGTCAAATGTGGTTGGTTTAAAGACATACAGAGAAGCAGAAAGAAGCAGAGAATCATGTTTATTGCCATGCAAGTAAACAGGGTTCACATTAGTAGGAAGCATTCAGTAAAAAAAAAAAAAAAATATAGAATAAATAAGACAGAGTGAACTATCAAGTAGAGAGAGGAGTTCTTTTCAGGTTCCAATCTGGTGTGATGAATTTGTGCAAGCAAAACAAAAAGTTTTTAAAAAAAGAAAAATTATTTATTTATTTTTACAAAAATTACACTGAAGATATTAGCTGTCAAATTCTTTTAAGTTCAGGGGCCAAATACAGCATGATTTGATCTGAAAGGGGCCAGACCTGTACAATTGTGACATAATAACCTATCAATAATACCAACTACAAATTCCAAACTATGAAATTTTAACAATATTATGTCTGTTGCTACATATTTTGGATCTTTGTAGACCAGTGTTTTTCAACCTTGCTGTTGTGACCCTATATGTTGTCACATGAAATTTCTAATAATTAATTTTTAAAAAATTATTAATAAAAATATTTTTCAATTTCATTATAAATAAAACCCTTTTGCCAATAAAAATCAAATACAAATAAAATACAGGATAGAATATCTGAGAGGGCACATCTTGTGACCACATGCGTTGCTACGCTTCAGCCTGCCTCTACACAGTCACAGTCAGAAAACCGGACTAAACAGAATGAAAAGATTTCTTCACCCTCCTGGCCTCGCTAAGACATCTCCAAGAGAAACTCAGAAGCAGATATTAATGGGTTTTTTTTTTAATGTTTATTTGCAACATAGCATAGAAAAATTATCAAAAATTGATAATTATTAATTATTTAACATACCATTTGGAATGTTTGGGGTTACCAGACATTTGTGATGTTAAAATGGGGTCACGAGCCAAAAAAGGTTGGAAACCACTGCTGTAAACCCTCTGATCTGTGATGTTCATGTATAAATGATAAATTGAGGCATG
>JAQQZY010041428.1:0-10822 GCA_030068375.1 Ostorhinchus rueppellii | reverse complement strand
AAACAGATATTTAGGTAAACAGAAATACTGTTCAGTTATGGCAGCAGTGGAACACCTTAGACTGGGTGGAGCTGGAAGAATACATTTGGGAAACACTGTATATGGACTTTCAGTTGGGTCTATGACCTTTGACCTGGAGTGACCTTGAAGGGTTAAACTCAATGGATTTCAAAAATCCTCTCCAAAACTACTGGTCGGATTCATTTCCAAATCTATGTCGTTTCCTTGAGACAATGTCTACAAAGTTTGTTCACACTTTTAATAAATTTAGATTTTTGCATTTTTTAATTAACTTTTTTAATATTACAAATTTGTCTTTAGTTCTAATGGTCCATATTTTAATGGTTTATAACATGTAAATGGTTACAGATATCAGTCTTGTTCCTATTGGTCACTGATAGAAGTCATAAATGAACTGTGATTGGGTGAGTTCAGTTTGCCTCCAGTGAAGGTCCCGCCCACTTCTATTGTTAGATTGATGCGTCCAGCCCACAGGACTGGAACATTGAACAGAACCTGAACCTCACACATTCAACTGCTATTGATTCTTTATAGAACATGACGCTGGCGTACAGGGACACTGGTTCTATTTTCAGTTTATGGCAGTCGATGCTCTGCAGTTTTCCTCCTCATTTCTTCTTCTTGTCATTATCTTCTAAATCTATCGACTATCGACTACTGCAATCAGAAAACCCAGCAGCTTTTGGCTATAAAGACAAAGAACTGGAGTAAAAATCGGTTTCAAAGTCATCTGTTCACTATAGATGTCAAAAGCATTATCCTCCAACGTTCTCCTCCTGCTTCATTTAAGGGTTTTTTCAAGCTGGGCACATGCTTAATGACTGTCGGGCTGATTTTCAAGGTGATTTGGACATTAGAGTCGCTTTAGAACGAGCAGATAAATTCTTGCAGCGTGGTTTGTGGAGATTCTTGTCATTACCTCTTCTCATAAAGATTTATTGTTGAACTGACTTTAGATGGAGTGCTTCCTGACCTCACAGGAAGCCAATTTCAGGTGTTACATTTGGACGTGAAACTCAACCAAACTCAAGTGCACTTTCTGTTTTAAGAGTGAACTTACACATATTGTCTTTTATAAGTAACTTCCTGATGAGAGCTTGATGCCTCCCGGATGACTAGAGTTTTCTTGGAGTTTTACATATTCTTAAACTTTAATATTTGAGACATCATTGTTACCTGAGGCATGAAAACAGTCACGAAACATAAACTTTGGAGTGAAGTGACGAAAATAAGTGAAAGCCACCAACTTTGGATTGTTTTATTCCATATTTGTATGTACTTAAGTGTTGTAAAATATAACCTGTTGGCTATTTTACTTGCATTTTTTCTTATTTTTATGTAGTTTATAATTGAAAAAGATGTGCTAAAATAATGCAAAGACACTTGGCATCAGTGTCTGTGATAATCCAGCACACATTACCACACATAGACTATGTGGACAAAAGTATTTGGACACATTGAATTCAGGTGTTTCTTTTCTAACAGGAGTCTGGAATACAAAACAATAAAGAGTTTATAAACTATATGGACAAAAGTATATGGACACATCATGTCTACAGCTGTAAGATGTCCCGTTTATGCTGATTTGAGTTTGTTTTTTTTTTTTATTTAAAAATCAATATTTCCTTAAAGCTTAATGTTGGATTTGTCTTCCTCAGTGAGCTGTGATGAAAGTAGATGGTTAGTTGTGGTAGAAAATTATTATTTACAGTCAGAGCATGAAAAATATTTTAGAAATTTAGAGGAAGATCATTTAAATCATAGTCATGGATCAAAAACAAAGTCAAGGTTGAGAGAAATGAAGTAAAAACCTTCTCTGAGACATATACGAAATAAAAATGTTAAAACCCTCACGCACTTAGAACAGCAATTTATACAATATGTAATAGACCATATCTGATCAATATGAAAATTAAAGAGATAAACATAAATAAGTGTGCAAAAGTGATGTACAGTCATGAAAAAACTGACTCTTCCACCCCTTTTTTCTTCAGTTTCTTGTTCATTTTAATGCCTGGTCCAACTAAAATTCCGTTTGTTTGGACAAATATAATGAGAACAACAAAAACAACTCATAGTAGTTTAATTTAACAGCTGATATATATCTATCTATCAAAAATCAGAATCATTTCAGCTCTTCCATCAGTATCTGGGTTATTGTACTGACAAAAACAGTGCTTTTAGACATTCCATGTTTTCTTTTATCTGTTAGTCACATGATACACACAGGAGTTAGTACTGGATTACAGAACCATTGTTTTAATAATAATAATGGATTAGATTTTTATAGCGCTTTTCAAGTCACCCAAAGCACTTTACATTACTGATCCATTATTCATTCACTCTCACATTCTCCCTCTGGTGGTGGTAAACTACATTAGTATCCACAGCTGCCCTGGGGCAGACTGACGGGAGTGTGGCTGCCATTTCACGCCTACGGTCCCTCCCACCACCACTGAACATTCATATGCATTCATACACCAGTGTGAGTGACACTGAGGGTGAAGGAGGGTGAAGTGTCTTGCCCAAGGACACAACAGCTGACCTGGAGAGAGCGGGATTCGAACCGCCAACCCTTCGGATATTGGACGACCCCCTCCACCACCTGAGCCATGAGGACTTTTGATGGTCTCATCATTTTTTCTGTGACTGTATTTATCAGGATATTATTTGACTGGTTTGACATGGTCTGTATGTGGCGCCTGAACTAAAATGGTTTTAACATCCTCGGTTGTTCGTATCTACAGTGTAATTTTTTGCATTTCACAAATTCATCTCACGGGCCAGTTTAGGCCCCCCTGCCGTATGTTATGCCACATTTCCACTATGTGGGACCAGCTCTGCTTGGCTCTGCATTCTGATGTGACACATTATTTCCGTGTCATCTGCTCAGAGCAGCTGAAAACTCGCTCACTCGTGTTGTCTCGTCTGAATTTTTACGTCGGCCACCAAAGACTGAATCTGTTCGATCGACCGTGGTGTAGTTTTGTTCTGTCATCATGTGGATTCATGTACCGCTATATTTACTGTCTACTTCTACATCTGTGTTTTATAAACTGTCTGACCAATCAGTGTCGGCAGTGTTTATACATCACGGTTTACTATCACATGGAACCTCGGTGGAAGTGATACTAAAAGCTAGTACCAGGTAACAGATTTCAGGTCCTTTTTTGTAATGGAAATGCAAAAAGGCTTAGTCGAGTCAAGTTGAGCCGGTACCACATAGTGGAAACATGGCATTAGACAGCTGTGGTGTAGTGAGACTGGATGCACTGACAGGTCTGGTGTGTTCTGTTCTGGACTAACTCTTAGGCTGTGTTCACACTGCAGGTCTTATTAATGCACAATTCAGATTTTTGGGTGAAATCTGATTTTTCTGTGTGCTCGTTCATATTCCACGTTAAATGCGACTTTTATCAGTTATGAGTATGAACTGATTGTGACCCTGAAGTGACCCACAGGCACAAAAAAGGTTGTGATATAATATGTGACCCTGCAGACACGCACTGTGTTCACAGAGGTAACACTCCAGAATTATGACATTTGTCAGATGTAAAAGACGTAAAAGTTGGATAAATGTGACCTGGCCGTTCAGACTGAAGTCACATTACAAAATATCTGATACGTATTAGCTTTAGGACCACATATAAAAGTGGCCTGGGTTGGATTTGTGCTGTTCAGACTGTCTTTAACAGATTGGATACAGGTCACATATGGGTGAAAAAATTTGATTTGGGCCCATAGTTTTAGGCAGGAATCAGAGTTTTGAGTGTGCAGGAAATAAATCAGGCTGTGAAGGTATTTTCCTGCCAAGCAACCAGGTGGTGGTGGTGGGGGTGGTGGTGGGGGTATCACCAGGATGGACTTTCAGGCCAATCAGAGGTCTTCTTTCAAATGGTACATCAATTGACCAATCAGATCGCATGTTTCGTGGCTAGATGTAGAACCGGAGGTCAGTTGCTGCTTGTGGACTTGAGATGATCTTTCACTGTATTTTAGCAGAAAAAAAAAAAAAAAAACACCTGGATTTAGCCAATATTAGGAACTACAAGGTGAGACACAATTCTATAGATATTTATCAAGGCTTTAACCAAGACATGTACTATTTTTTGGCCAAGTTTTTAAAAATTGGCCGTGTAAATCACACCTACACCTAGAACTCTGCTAGCTGGTGATTCTTGGTAGTTCTTCCAGGTTCGATTGGACTTGTTTCGCTCAAACGGTGACCTCACTTGGCTGCAGTGTGAATGCAGCCTTATACTGTGTCACATCCATCGGTGACGTTTCTCTGTATGTTTCAGCTGATCTTTAGGTGTGTGCCCAGCTTTAGGTGCAGTGAAAAGTTCCGTCTTGTACAGGTTATTTTGATCAGTGGACCTGAGAATTGCTCTTTTGTCTCTGACATTTTTCTCTTTGTTTCCACGCCGGTTGGCTGGTTCTCGCGTCTGTGTCTGTGTGGGTGTCGCAGACAAAGTTGTGATATATTTTCACGAGTTACAACAGATTCTGTAGAAAAGATTCTGCTCCGGTCGGGACTTTGTGGAGCTGAACAGTGACACGTTTCACCGCCTTTCTGTTGAGATTGAAAAGTCTCTCACCTGATGTTTGATAGCTTGTGCTTTTCTTCCGCACTAACTGCCTCACTGATACTCCCCCCCCTTCCTCCCCCCTCATGTAGGAAAGGCTGCTGTGGCTGATAGATATGATGGAGGTAGGAATCACTGCTCAAAGTGACGGATGCTGTTCCACACAAACCCACACATACAGTAAAGCACAAGCACCATCACGTCTGTCCGAAAACCTTCAACACACACACACACACACACACACAGACACACACACTTACCTGCTGGTTTTTGCCGTGAATCTGTTTGCAGTGTTTTTCTTCCTCCTTCTTCCTTTTTCCTTCCTTCCACTTCACTTCAGCTCAGTAACTCGAGTATAATATTAGTTAATTTGATCATAATTTTTTAACGCTGCAGGGGCCAAAACCTCAGAGGAAAATGCCAGAATCTACACCTTCAGTGCTCTCCCCAGTCCAACAAACTGACACTAAAAACCATCAACTACTGCAGCTTTAAGAGTTGTTAACCCCTTAGGCACTGGAGGGTTTTTTTTTTTGTTTTGTTTTGTTTTTATAAAAAATTTTATATGAAGATTTCAAAAAGTTGTACCTTGGAAATGTTTAGAGATAAAGTCATACTGTAAATGAGAAAAATACTGGCTATGACTCAAAGTTTGGGAGGAAATGTACTTCCAAACACATCTAATTTGCATATTGTGATGTCACATGGGGCGGCCATATTGGATTGTGTAACTTTTAGTAAAATTGATCTTCGAACACATTTACATGGAACTTTTGTTTGTGTTTTTGATTTTTTTGTGTGTGTGTCATTTTATCCTTAAAATAAATGGACTTAAACATGAGTAGAAAGTAAAATTCAGTAAGTTTTAGTATTTTTCAAATCTGTCCTTATCTATCCAAACTAAAACTAAATCAACGTTACTTTCTTACTAAACCAGTTCAGGACCACACCTTTAAACTGGATTTCAGGTTGAATAGAAACATGCCCTGAAATAGTGTTAGGATTGAAGGGGCACATGTTCACCATGTACTGGTGGGAGGTGGCAACACGATTTGGGAACTATCTGGAGTTATTATGATCTGTTTCATTCAGTTATGTGGTGATTTTGGCACTTAAAAGGTTAATTTGACCTTTTTTTTTTTTTAAAGCAAAATTTTTGAAGCTGCAGGGTCCAAAATTCCTGAAAAATCCCAGAATTTCCTCTTTGTTCAACACTCTCGAGTCAGTCCAAATCAGAGAAACTGAAAACCATTAAGTACTGCAGCTTTAAGAATAGTTAATATGTGAGCAGCCAGAACATGGAGCCTTTGTCCTTGTTTGCAGCTGCAGCACTTATTTGATTACTCAATTAAAAGAAAATGAATAGACAACAGCTCTGGTTATCTAATAAGGATTTGAGTCGTTTATCACCATGTCAGATGTCTCTGGGTTGCAGTTTCACAAGGCTTCACATCTGAGGAAGAATTGATTGTATTTGTTTGATGAAAAAAAAGCAATTTCAAGTCACTGTTTTATGACTTCATGGTCAATTGCTGATTAACTGGAAGATTAAATTTTCCAGTCATGCATCTAATTTAATAATTGATTAGATTTTATAGCGCTTTTCAAGTCACCCAAAGCGCTTTACATGTTGATCCATTACTCATTCACTCTCACATTCTCCCTCTGGTGGTGATAAACTACATTTCCAAGTGGGGCTGCCATTTCGCACCTACAGTCCCTCCCACCACCACCAAACATTCATACACCAGTGTGAGTGACACTGCAAGGAGGCTACGACACTACGGCTGACCTGGAGAGAGCGGGATTCGAACCGCCAACCTTCCGGATATTGGACGACCCGTTCTACCACCTGAGCCATTGTTATTGGAGTTATCCTGACAACTTCACAAATTCAAATGGGTGATTCTTGATAGAACATGCCCCTGAGATACGGGGCCACTGGTCCTATTTATTTTCATTTTTTGTTTGGTTTGAGTTACTTGGTCGCAGCAGAAAAGCCCTGACTCCCAGATCAGTGGGTGACCAGTAGATGGATGTTGTTCATTTGGGTTCGAAAGACCAAAAGCTTCCTCCATGATTTGCTTTTGTTTTGTTCTGCGTTGCTGCATTGTATACGTTGTGTTGCTGTTTATCATTCAGTTCGCACCCAGTCATGTATACACTGAATGTCTGAGTTGACGGTGGAGATAAGCTCTTCAGACTAAACCGTCGATTGCATTCAGATGCCTCAGATGGGATTTCTGTCACTTTTTTTTTTCCCCTCCAAGATGCGACATTTACATGTGTGTGAAGGAGAATGTGTTGTTTCATTCCTGGACGGCTGTGTGTGTGTGTGTGTGTGTGTGTGTGTGTGTGTGTGTGTGTGTGTGTCTGTTTGTGTTGTTTTGGACTCATGGGTGACTGCAGCCGCTGCTGTGTAAAGCAGATTAGAGAGCTGGGTGGGTTTGGGAGGATAAAAACACTGGATTTCTGAACAGTCAAAGCCAGGTGTATACTCATCCGCATACCAATGCACACACACACACACACACACACACACACACACACACACACACACACACACACACTGTAAGGACAGACACGAACTGCAGCTTTGAGAAGGCAAACGCCAATGAGATAAAACTTGGCTGTTATCCGGTTCTGCAGAATCTCAGATTGTGTTTAATGGTGATTTAAAGTTCAGCATAAATACACTATGTGGACAAAAGTATGTGGACACGTTGAGTTCAGGTGTTTGTTTTCTAACAGGGGTCTGGGATCCAAAACAATAATGACTAATGTTATAATATTGTTTTATATTATGGATATCAACCTTTAAGTATCGTTGATTTTTTTTTTTATCTATGACTATGATTTTAAATGTTCTGCTTCTACATTTCTCAAATATTTTTCACACTGCGACTATAAATAATTTTTTTTTAAAAATATTTTATTTTCAAAGTTTTCAGATATAATACAAACACAAAATAACAATACAAAAACAATCCCAGTAACAATATAAAAACAATACCAGTACAATCACAAAAACTCACGATGCAGTATCGCAGACAAAATGATATTGACAAGGTATAAAACAAACAAAACCAACAGACAAAACAAGAGATATCAGTCGTCAACTCTTGATATCTTACTTGAAAAATACTTTGAAATGATCTTCTACCACAACTAACCATCTACTTTCTTCATATGCCACTTAGAACGGAAAAATCCCCACACTGAACTGGAAGGAAATATTGATGCATTTTTTGGGGTTAAAGACATGTCCTGCTCCCTCAAATTAAAGTTTCTGAAGGTAGAGGAAAAGAAAATTAGCTGCACAACAGCGGGACACTTGCAGGAATTAGTTAAACATTTATAGGTTTCACTTTCACTTTAAGGTCCTTTAGTGATTTTGTGGAATTATTTGACCCGACCTAACCTGCCTCACAAATAAACGGATATTCTTTTCACCCGCCCCATGAGCACCCGCTGATGTGTGCATCACGAACCTACAGTACAGCACAGAACGCACCCCCTCATAAGACCTGGATGGATCTGTCCATAGACTGGCTACAACAGTCATAAACATACAGCCTGTGGGCCAAAACCGGCCCGCCAAAGGATCGAATTTGTCCCACAGTATGAATTTATAAACTGCAAAACTTACACTAAAGTTATTAAGAGTCAAAGGTGTCCTAGTTCTTTTACTTCAGGTTCCACATTCAGCACAATTTGGATCTGAAGTAAAATCATAGTATAACGAGAGAAGCACTCGGACAGCGCAGACCTCCGTCAAGGCAGTGTTTGTATTTGTATCCACTAGATGGTGCTGGTGATCCAGATCACCACCAAAATCTAATCATCTGTAGAATACCCCATTTTGGACAATCTGTGAAAAATTGATGAAAATCCCTCCATAATTTTTTTAGTTATGTCGCTAACAGACAGACAGACAAACGCCAGCAAAAACATAACCTCCTTGGCGGTGGTAATAACCTGTAAATAATGGCTGCAAATTTTAATCCAAATGTAATTGTAAAAAGTCAGTGTCAGATTAACTAATCCTAAAAAAAGAAAATCACAAAAAAATTCAGATCGGGACATCACTAGTTGAATGAATGAATGAATATTTTTATTTCAGTTACGTACAAAAACACATACATATAGAGAACATACAATTAACATAATTTGTAAAAAGGCAGAAGCTGAAGCTGAGGTTTAGTTCTGCTTCTCCTACTCCCGTCCTTCCTCCAACTCCAGATCTGAAGTTGCAGAAAAATAAAACAATAGCCAAAATTCATCTACATTCAGTTCTTAAGTCACTTGGAATCATTGCACTTTTATAACCCTTAAGTATTTCACAACTTAAAGTTTTTTTAAAAATCAATAACGAGCTACACAATTTCAGTTTATCCTTCAGTTGGTTCCATAATTTGACAGAAACAATGACATATTTTACATTTGTTCTTACTTTACATGTTTCAAACACAAACACCCCTCTTATAATTCTCAATGTTTTTGAATACAAACATGAAGACTTTTACTCTGAGCACCAAACATCATTTCCATTGTTTTTTTTTAAATAAATAATATCAGAAAATTTTAATAAACCAGATCTTACAAAAAATGGATGACTAGATTGAAGATAACCAGCTTTATTTATGACTCTAATAGCTTTTTTTGTTTGTTTGGGGGTTTTTTGTGGAGTTTAATTATGGGGTCTATGTTCGTTTTATACATGTTGCCCTAAATTTCCACAGTGTGACATATATGGTATTATAAGGGAACAACACAATATACTCCAACATTACTTGTTTAACAACTCTCGAGTTTTATAAAGAATAGTTGAAGATATTGATGCAATTACAGTTGGCAATAGATAGGAAGTCACATATAGGCTTTCATTTGGTGTCATGACCTTTGACCTTGAGTGTCCTTGAAAGGTCAAACAAATGTCAATGAATGTCTGTACGTATGTCGTTGGACTACAGGAGCTTTGATTCTATTTTTTCAATCAAAAATGTTGACGCAAGACTTGGAGATACGAAAAAACGCCTAAAAACATTATATTTCAGGGGGTACTCCACTGTAAAAAGTTTAGAAGCACTAAAATAAAGAACAGCTGGACGACAGAGTGTGACTGAATTATACAAAACATGATCATCAAGGACGTTAGAGTAAAACTTGTGAATATTCCAAAGGGGAAGCTGCCGTCCCACTGCTCATTTCAGTTTGTGCTGCTGTGTGTGTCTGTCAGGACGTGTGTTGAACAGATTGGATTCATTAACGTTGGGAAACTCGTGCATTTGACGTACATTATATTCTGCAGAACGTCTCGGGATGTCTCATAAAAGACACAGAAACACACCACGCTCTGACAGCTGACAGCGCAAAGCGGCGTCTCTGCATGTGCAAAGTCGATTGACTCTTGTGATAAATAAATTGCCTGTAAGTGGTCCCCGCACGGCGGCCAGGGGTAATTAAGCTGAATTGATGGGGCTTTTGTTTTGGTTTCATGGTGGAGTTAAATGAAGGGCAGCGTTTCTCTGAACTCGTCTCCTCTGCTCTGAAATCGCTCACAAATTACCTCCCCTCCACGGCGGCGGCGGGATTGAGCCGGCGGATCCTGGTTTGAGCTGAGCTGATGGTTTTTTATCGATTGCATGTGTGTGTTCTGGTTGTGGGAGAAGACTCGGGAGCTTTGTGGGTCTGATTTGCTTGCCTTCCATACGGACTCTGAGACTGACAAGCAAATGTTAACAGACATTGACGTCCTCTTGTTTTCTTAAAGCAGCGGAACATCCAACAAATCCAATTTGGCATTTGTTTTGGAATAAACGCACATGTATTTAATGGTTAATAAGCCTTCCAGGTACACTATGTGGACAAAAGTATGTGGACACGTCAAATTCAGGCGTTTCTTTTTCACTATCGTGACCACTAAGCATGAAAGGGTTAAAAAACAAAAAACAAAACCATCAATATTTCCTCAGTTTAATTTTAGTCCTTATTGTTTTGTATCCCAGACCCCTGTTAGAAAGCTATTCAATCAATCAATCAATCAATCAATCGATCTTTATTTATATAGCACTTTTCAAACAAAAATTTCCTACCCAAAGTGCTTCACACAAGAAAAAAAAAAAGGAAAAGAAAAGACAGAACAAATAATAGTAATGGTATTAATGACAATAATAACAATAATAATAAAAGCACATCCCTCCCATCCCTTAAAA
>JAQQZY010041409.1:0-10822 GCA_030068375.1 Ostorhinchus rueppellii | reverse complement strand
GTGTACCCCGCCTTCGCCCTTAAGTAGCTGGGATAGGCTCCATGTGACCCCCGTGACCCTAGTGAGGATAAAGTGGGAATAGAAGATGAATGAATAATAATGCAGCTCAGAGCTTTGAAAATAGACCCACAAATAAAACAACAAAAATGTGCAACCTGGTCTGATAAGATACGCTATGGCTTTTGTTAATGGGTCAATGTATGGATTTTGTTAAAAACAAATAAATAAATAAACACCCAAATTGGCATATTGGAAATGACCTCAGCTATTTTTTGAACCACTATTGCTCCCACATCACTGAACCTACAATCACTCTTCTAATACAAAAAAACGTACGGTCCAGCTTACAGTTGCAAAGCTAACAGCTATGGAATGTTTATGTTTGAGACAAGGAGCTGACTAAAAGGACAGCTATACCTATGGAACTTTACTCCAGACTTGTTTTTCCACCTCTTGCATCATCAACAGTATATAAACATTTCTTTTTGTGTATCATGCATGATATGACTTATCGTACTGTGAAGACACTGGTTGCTTTAGTGTCACAGCAGTTAAACAGAGAAACAGAGAGGGGAACCGCCCACAAGGCTCTTAACTGTGGGTTTGCTGGCTCTGAAAAAGAGCCTTTGTGGTGATGAACAGACCTGGACACTCAGCCCCGACACCTTAACCAACGATGATCGGATGTCCTGCAGAAGAACATTGTTTCCCTCCGCATTCAAGTTGACACCGTCATTCGTCAGGTGCTCCAGGGTGATACCGGGGTGCATGGTGATGCTCATACCCAAATCAGCCATGAAACCCCGCATGACGCCGTTCAGCTACCGTCTGGTCCGCTCCATGCCGTAGCCGCTGACCCATAGCTGGTACCACCAGAAACGACGGGGTAGGATGTCTGAGAACATCAGTGAGGAGTTGGGAAAGAGCCGCATGACTGCCTGGATGTCGTGCTTCATCTTCTTCATGAGGCCTAGTCTGCCTTGTCCTTGGAAGCCTATGCTATTGGCACCCAAGTGGATGACAATAACATCAGGCTCCACACGGGATACGTAGCTCATCTCCTTGAGGAAAGGCAGTAGCGCTTCCCAGCGCCGTCCGTCTCGGCCGAGCCAGCTCACGGAGCACCACAAACCGAGGTTGACGTCCTGGTTCTTTTCTTCAATGTGAGCGCGCAGTCGTCTCACAATGGAGCTACCCATGATCCACACGACTGGAATTTTGCAGACCATCATGAACTTCTATCATCCCACAAACCAGCCACAATCACCCCTTAAGGTTCAAATCCGACAGAAGTGCTGTGACGTACAGTGAAACAGGAAGTCTCTACGCCAAACCCTCCGATCGTATAGTGAGTGAGACTAGTAGCTTCCCTGAATCGAGCAACTGATTCGGACAGAATCGTTCACTCTTCAATCCGAACTTACATTCATCGGTTTGTTTTGTTCCTTAGCGGTTCATTGAAGACATGTTCAAAGACATGACTGCTGGGTGTTGATCAGGAACGAGGCCAGTCTATTAACGTAGCGATCTGCACACATTAACTTCAGAGTTTTTGAACCTTCAGTTCATAAGGCAGAGTAAATACTCAGTGTGTTAAGTATCAGCTTTACAAAACTGGTGACGCAGGTTTGAGCCTGACAATGGCTTTTTTTTTTTTTTTTAAATCAACAGTTATCTTGGATTTATGCTTTTCATAATTTCTCTGAATAATAAAGCCGTGTGATGTCCTGGATGGAAATTTGTCCCATCTATGATGTCAACAAAACCAAAGGATGTAAACTCAAAAATGTAAATTCTATTAAATATATACACTTAACAATTTAATGATTTCTTCAAGGAAATTTGCACATTTCTAGCTAGGTGAATGCTTGGTAACATTCTTGATTAAAAAGTAATGAGCAGCAATTGTCACAGGGTTTTCAAGTCATTTTTAGTGAGGGACAACTATTTTCTAGACTGCAAACTTAACTTATCATTTAATCTTGTTTAGTGTCATCGTGCAGAAAAATGTTGCGCTTCCATCTAGTCAAGTGCAACAGTAGGTGCTTGTATCGCATCTCTGAATTCAGCTGAAATCACAATAATTCACTTTTTTCTGTGTTGTAAGACAGCTGAACAAATGTCCATTCATTTCATTTACTTGTGGCCTGTATCAACTGTATATTAACCAGAAACCATTTCTAAACCATGATGAAATTTAAGGCTGATGTTACAACTGTTCGATCAGGTTCATACTGCCTTGTGAAAATATAAAGATCATGTTGATCTTGATGTTATAACTGCCACACTAGCTGACAAATAGTGGATGGTAATCACCCATGTTTCTGTGCTTTGGTGAAATTGTACTAACCCAGTTATTGTGAGCCTTCTTTTCATGTGCTGATATTTGAGTCTGGTAGGACTGTTTCGTTTTCTCCAACTCTTCCTCCATCTCCTCTGCTCGTTGTCTAAAGAAACACAGTGATGTACACGTAATAATTTAGATAAAAAGACATCCAGTTTCACACTTTGAAGAAGCAGCTACCCTACTTGTAATTGTTGAGTTCCTCCATGGCCATTGCAATATTCCTGTCGGCTTTATTCAACTTCTCTTCTTTCTGCAAGCGTTCCTTTTCTTCCACTGTCAGCAACCTGCAAGCGCAAGTTCATTTAAGTCCTCAGTTCCTTATCTTTGTTGATCAAGAAATTAATAATACCTTTATGTGTGTTTATTTGTATGTCTATACCTGTGCAACTTCAGTTCATTCTCCTGGTACATTTCTGTCATAATTTGGAGTTTCTGTTGTAATCGCTGGACCTGACCATATGGAATATGAATATTATTGTAAAGGCCAATCAATGTGAAATAAAAGCAGAGCTATAGCAACATTTGAGGTCCATTACCTCTTCTGAGTAGTGCTCAGAATCTGACTGTAGAGATATTTTTTCCTTCTCCAAATCCTTAATGCTTACTGGAGTGAAAAAAAAAACAAACATGACGAAACACACATGCAACAAAAAATATCAAAGAACAAAAACATATAATTACCGCTGAATAAAAAAAAATCTGTGCTTATCAGATATCTATCACATTCCTAAAGTTGATAAGACAGATAGTGTGCTTACTCACCTTGGAGGTCTTCTATAGCTTTGACTTCATCATTCAGTTTAGCAAACACTCTGTCTTTGTCTTCATCAACTGATTTGAGGTCTGCATTCAGCTACACAGAAATACAAACACAAAATATAAGTGGGTACAAATAAGTTTCTCAGCTAATATGCATTCCAGTTAGTAAACATTCTTAAGACTTCTCCACATCCGCATTTTTGTGAATCAGCACTGTAGAATGTCATGTCATAATACTGTGTTTTTGTGTACCTTAGCAGCATAGATAAGTTTCTGAACTTTCTGCAGATGGACTTGTGCATCAGGTTCATGTCCCTTTCCATTCTGATTACCCCTTCCTGTTGTTCCATTGGATGTCTCCTCTCCTCCTTGCTCACATTCCTCCTCCAAGTCTGAATCCCAGGCTTTCATCCTCAATAGTCGATCGGTCAGGGACTGGAAACATGCATAACTGGTTTCAGTAAATCTATCAAAGCAACTCAGGACCACAACCAATTAAGAAATGACAGAATAAAATGTGTTGAAATAATTTTGTAGTTCATAATATTCTGAGGGTCTTTTTTTTTTTTTAAATTGTTGCAATTTTATGTGAAAATGCAGGACATGCAGCAAGTTACTTAAATGTACATTAAACTATTGTTAGAGACAACTATACCATTATACGCTCATCCTTGGTGGCCACATCTTGAAGCATCCCGCTGTGGGAAATTTCACACCTTCTCATCTCCTCCTCTAACTCACTCACTCGTTCTGCCCATCCCTCCACTTGCTGCCGCAACTGTAAATTATAGCACAAGCAAAGAAATGACACAATGCTGACAGCGAGACAGAGCTGCAAAGAAAATTAAATTGCAAATGGTATGTGCAGCATCACACCTGATCATTGCTCTCCTTCAGCAATGTGTTCTCCTCTCCTGATGTTTCCAGGTTTCTCTGAAGTCTGTCACTGTTCATACTGTAGATTTTAATTGTGGTTTGTGCCTTAACATAAAGACAGATCTGATGTTATTAGAACAGCAAATAGCACAAAGAAAAAAAAATGATGTGACAAAAATGTGGGAGAACAAAAATGAGACATATGAGGATATAAGCTATGACATGCACCTGTTCCTCCTGTGACTGGAGATCTTTGGTTTCCTCTTCGCATGTTTTCATGCTCTCCTCAAGCGCTGCTATCTGAAGGATAACCAGAACAAGACAAGTGATGAATATCACACATTTTATCGTGATTCTAACACCTATCAAGAGGCGATCTACTAATACGTTTTGATTGTGTGCGTTCTCACTCTCTGTTCTTGCTCTATCCTATGTTCTCTCTGATGTTCCAACTGGTACTTCAGGTCTTCAAGATCTTTCTGTAGCTCCTTTTTAGCATGGTGTAATTGTTTGGCTTTGGTCTAGAGAAGTAACAAAACAAAAAAAATCAGCATGACACTGTTGTGAGATTGGAATCCTTTGAATAATAATAATAATAATAATAATAATAATAATAATAATAATAACAATGTAGGCAACAATGTAAAATGTAGACAAACCCCACACAACAATGTAACATTCTATATAGCATATTTTTCTCTATAATTTGCTTTTAAAACATTCAGCAATTGAAGAAGTAAAGTCATTAAAAAAGTGACTTTTGGCAAATGGAGTAAAGAGACCAATAAAAACAAGAAGTCTCTGTAGTCACAAAATGAAAAAAAAAAAAAAAAGCTGGGTTTGGTGGCTCAATAAAAAAGGGTAGTTTTTTTGGGAGACCAGTATAGTTTATACTTCATGTAATGCCGGAGAAAATGCGCATATGGGTATAGACTGAAATTATTTCTCCTTCCTTCTTTTTCTTTGCCTTACCTCAAGTTGCACTGTTTTTTGAGTCTGAGCCAACACACCACTGTCCCTAAGTGAGTTCTCTAGCTCATCATGCTGGAAAGAATAAAAAATATATCTGATTAATGTTGACAAGATTAAATTCTTCAGTCTTGTTCAATAACTACAAACACTGATGTAGTTTGGGTATTTTACAGACATGCTCTACATCTAGTTGCCTGTGACACAAGTACCAACCTCTTGTTGACATTTACTGAGAGTCTCAAGCACTTTACACTTCTCATCCAGTAGCTGTGCAACCTGATCTGCCATCCACCTTTCTTTACCTGCAAAACAGATAATACAACGAAAGTAACGACATGTAATTGTTTTCCAGTTACTACTAAAATCTTGAGGGAACAAGAAATTGAAGAGGACATTTTTATTTATTTTTTGTTTCTTTTACATGTTTCGACTGTCATCTGCAGTCTTCCTCAGAAGGCCTTCTGAGGAAGACTGCAGATGACAGTCGAAACATGTAAAAGAAACAAAAAATAAATAAAAATGTCCTCTTCAATTTCTTGTTCCCTCAAGATTTTAGTAGTAACTGGAAAACAATTACATGTCGTTACTTTCGTTGTATTATCTGTTTTGCAGGTAAAGAAAGGTGGATGGCAGATCAGGTTGCACAGCTACTGGATGAGAAGTGTAAAGTGCTTGAGACTCTCAGTAAATGTCAACAAGAGGTTGGTACTTGTGTCACAGGCAACTAGATGTAGAGCATGTCTGTAAAATACCCAAACTACATCAGTGTTTGTAGTTATTGAACAAGACTGAAGAATTTAATCTTGTCAACATTAATCAGATATATTTTTTATTCTTTCCAGCATGATGAGCTAGAGAACTCACTTAGGGACAGTGGTGTGTTGGCTCAGACTCAAAAAACAGTGCAACTTGAGGTAAGGCAAAGAAAAAGAAGGAAGGAGAAATAATTTCAGTCTATACCCATATGCGCATTTTCTCCGGCATTACATGAAGTATAAACTATACTGGTCTCCCAAAAAAACTACCCTTTTTTATTGAGCCACCAAACCCAGCTTTTTTTTTTTTTTTTCATTTTGTGACTACAGAGACTTCTTGTTTTTATTGGTCTCTTTACTCCATTTGCCAAAAGTCACTTTTTTAATGACTTTACTTCTTCAATTGCTGAATGTTTTAAAAGCAAATTATAGAGAAAAATATGCTATATAGAATGTTACATTGTTGTGTGGGGTTTGTCTACATTTTACATTGTTGCCTACATTGTTATTATTATTATTATTATTATTATTATTATTATTATTATTATTCAAAGGATTCCAATCTCACAACAGTGTCATGCTGATTTTTTTTGTTTTGTTACTTCTCTAGACCAAAGCCAAACAATTACACCATGCTAAAAAGGAGCTACAGAAAGATCTTGAAGACCTGAAGTACCAGTTGGAACATCAGAGAGAACATAGGATAGAGCAAGAACAGAGAGTGAGAACGCACACAATCAAAACGTATTAGTAGATCGCCTCTTGATAGGTGTTAGAATCACGATAAAATGTGTGATATTCATCACTTGTCTTGTTCTGGTTATCCTTCAGATAGCAGCGCTTGAGGAGAGCATGAAAACATGCGAAGAGGAAACCAAAGATCTCCAGTCACAGGAGGAACAGGTGCATGTCATAGCTTATATCCTCATATGTCTCATTTTTGTTCTCCCACATTTTTGTCACATCATTTTTTTTTCTTTGTGCTATTTGCTGTTCTAATAACATCAGATCTGTCTTTATGTTAAGGCACAAACCACAATTAAAATCTACAGTATGAACAGTGACAGACTTCAGAGAAACCTGGAAACATCAGGAGAGGAGAACACATTGCTGAAGGAGAGCAATGATCAGGTGTGATGCTGCACATACCATTTGCAATTTAATTTTCTTTGCAGCTCTGTCTCGCTGTCAGCATTGTGTCATTTCTTTGCTTGTGCTATAATTTACAGTTGCGGCAGCAAGTGGAGGGATGGGCAGAACGAGTGAGTGAGTTAGAGGAGGAGATGAGAAGGTGTGAAATTTCCCACAGCGGGATGCTTCAAGATGTGGCCACCAAGGATGAGCGTATAATGGTATAGTTGTCTCTAACAATAGTTTAATGTACATTTAAGTAACTTGCTGCATGTCCTGCATTTTCACATAAAATTGCAACAATTTAAAAAAAAAAAAAGACCCTCAGAATATTATGAACTACAAAATTATTTCAACACATTTTATTCTGTCATTTCTTAATTGGTTGTGGTCCTGAGTTGCTTTGATAGATTTACTGAAACCAGTTATGCATGTTTCCAGTCCCTGACCGATCGACTATTGAGGATGAAAGCCTGGGATTCAGACTTGGAGGAGGAATGTGAGCAAGGAGGAGAGGAGACATCCAATGGAACAACAGGAAGGGGTAATCAGAATGGAAAGGGACATGAACCTGATGCACAAGTCCATCTGCAGAAAGTTCAGAAACTTATCTATGCTGCTAAGGTACACAAAAACACAGTATTATGACATGACATTCTACAGTGCTGATTCACAAAAATGCGGATGTGGAGAAGTCTTAAGAATGTTTACTAACTGGAATGCATATTAGCTGAGAAACTTATTTGTACCCACTTATATTTTGTGTTTGTATTTCTGTGTAGCTGAATGCAGACCTCAAATCAGTTGATGAAGACAAAGACAGAGTGTTTGCTAAACTGAATGATGAAGTCAAAGCTATAGAAGACCTCCAAGGTGAGTAAGCACACTATCTGTCTTATCAACTTTAGGAATGTGATAGATATCTGATAAGCACAGATTTTTTTTTATTCAGCGGTAATTATATGTTTTTGTTCTTTGATATTTTTTGTTGCATGTGTGTTTCGTCATGTTTGTTTTTTTTTTCACTCCAGTAAGCATTAAGGATTTGGAGAAGGAAAAAATATCTCTACAGTCAGATTCTGAGCACTACTCAGAAGAGGTAATGGACCTCAAATGTTGCTATAGCTCTGCTTTTATTTCACATTGATTGGCCTTTACAATAATATTCATATTCCATATGGTCAGGTCCAGCGATTACAACAGAAACTCCAAATTATGACAGAAATGTACCAGGAGAATGAACTGAAGTTGCACAGGTATAGACATACAAATAAACACACATAAAGGTATTATTAATTTCTTGATCAACAAAGATAAGGAACTGAGGACTTAAATGAACTTGCGCTTGCAGGTTGCTGACAGTGGAAGAAAAGGAACGCTTGCAGAAAGAAGAGAAGTTGAATAAAGCCGACAGGAATATTGCAATGGCCATGGAGGAACTCAACAATTACAAGTAGGGTAGCTGCTTCTTCAAAGTGTGAAACTGGATGTCTTTTTATCTAAATTATTACGTGTACATCACTGTGTTTCTTTAGACAACGAGCAGAGGAGATGGAGGAAGAGTTGGAGAAAACGAAACAGTCCTACCAGACTCAAATATCAGCACATGAAAAGAAGGCTCACAATAACTGGGTTAGTACAATTTCACCAAAGCACAGAAACATGGGTGATTACCATCCACTATTTGTCAGCTAGTGTGGCAGTTATAACATCAAGATCAACATGATCTTTATATTTTCACAAGGCAGTATGAACCTGATCGAACAGTTGTAACATCAGCCTTAAATTTCATCATGGTTTAGAAATGGTTTCTGGTTAATATACAGTTGATACAGGCCACAAGTAAATGAAATGAATGGACATTTGTTCAGCTGTCTTACAACACAGAAAAAAGTGAATTATTGTGATTTCAGCTGAATTCAGAGATGCGATACAAGCACCTACTGTTGCACTTGACTAGATGGAAGCGCAACATTTTTCTGCACGATGACACTAAACAAGATTAAATGATAAGTTAAGTTTGCAGTCTAGAAAATAGTTGTCCCTCACTAAAAATGACTTGAAAACCCTGTGACAATTGCTGCTCATTACTTTTTAATCAAGAATGTTACCAAGCATTCACCTAGCTAGAAATGTGCAAATTTCCTTGAAGAAATCATTAAATTGTTAAGTGTATATATTTAATAGAATTTACATTTTTGAGTTTACATCCTTTGGTTTTGTTGACATCATAGATGGGACAAATTTCCATCCAGGACATCACACGGCTTTATTATTCAGAGAAATTATGAAAAGCATAAATCCAAGATAACTGTTGATTTAAAAAAAAAAAAAAAAGCCATTGTCAGGCTCAAACCTGCGTCACCAGTTTTGTAAAGCTGATACTTAACACACTGAGTATTTACTCTGCCTTATGAACTGAAGGTTCAAAAACTCTGAAGTTAATGTGTGCAGATCGCTACGTTAATAGACTGGCCTCGTTCCTGATCAACACCCAGCAGTCATGTCTTTGAACATGTCTTCAATGAACCGCTAAGGAACAAAACAAACCGATGAATGTAAGTTCGGATTGAAGAGTGAACGATTCTGTCCGAATCAGTTGCTCGATTCAGGGAAGCTACTAGTCTCACTCACTATACGATCGGAGGGTTTGGCGTAGAGACTTCCTGTTTCACTGTACGTCACAGCACTTCTGTCGGATTTGAACCTTAAGGGGTGATTGTGGCTGGTTTGTGGGATGATAGAAGTTCATGATGGTCTGCAAAATTCCAGTCGTGTGGATCATGGGTAGCTCCATTGTGAGACGACTGCGCGCTCACATTGAAGAAAAGAACCAGGACGTCAACCTCGGTTTGTGGTGCTCCGTGAGCTGGCTCGGCCGAGACGGACGGCGCTGGGAAGCGCTACTGCCTTTCCTCAAGGAGATGAGCTACGTATCCCGTGTGGAGCCTGATGTTATTGTCATCCACTTGGGTGCCAATAGCATAGGCTTCCAAGGACAAGGCAGACTAGGCCTCATGAAGAAGATGAAGCACGACATCCAGGCAGTCATGCGGCTCTTTCCCAACTCCTCACTGATGTTCTCAGACATCCTACCCCGTCGTTTCTGGTGGTACCAGCTATGGGTCAGCGGCTACGGCATGGAGCGGACCAGACGGTAGCTGAACGGCGTCATGCGGGGTTTCATGGCTGATTTGGGTATGAGCATCACCATGCACCCCGGTATCACCCTGGAGCACCTGACGAATGACGGTGTCAACTTGAATGCGGAGGGAAACAATGTTCTTCTGCAGGACATCCGATCATCGTTGGTTAAGGTGTCGGGGCTGAGTGTCCAGGTCTGTTCATCACCACAAAGGCTCTTTTTCAGAGCCAGCAAACCCACAGTTAAGAGCCTTGTGGGCGGTTCCCCTCTCTGTTTCTCTGTTTAACTGCTGTGACACTAAAGCAACCAGTGTCTTCACAGTACGATAAGTCATATCATGCATGATACACAAAAAGAAATGTTTATATACTGTTGATGATGCAAGAGGTGGAAAAACAAGTCTGGAGTAAAGTTCCATAGGTATAGCTGTCCTTTTAGTCAGCTCCTTGTCTCAAACATAAACATTCCATAGCTGTTAGCTTTGCAACTGTAAGCTGGACCGTACGTTTTTTTGTATTAGAAGAGTGATTGTAGGTTCAGTGATGTGGGAGCAATAGTGGTTCAAAAAATAGCTGAGGTCATTTCCAATATGCCAATTTGGGTGTTTATTTATTTATTTGTTTTTAACAAAATCCATACATTGACCCATTAACAAAAGCCATAGCGTATCTTATCAGACCAGGTTGCACATTTTTGTTGTTTTATTTGTGGGTCTATTTTCAAAGCTCTGAGCTGCATTATTATTCATTCATCTTCTATTCCCACTTTATCCTCACTAGGGTCACGGGGGTCACATGGAGCCTATCCCAGCTACTTAAGGGCGAAGGCGGGGTACAC
>JAQQZY010041382.1:0-10822 GCA_030068375.1 Ostorhinchus rueppellii | reverse complement strand
GCGCAAGAGAATAACTTTGCGCAGCCCGCATGAAAATTTCTCGCGGTTTTCCCTTTGGCCAACTTTCTTTGACCTCAGGCAGATGTGCTATGTTTGTAAAATTGCCAGAATTCTCCTTTAAGAAATATTTTTTTCATTTGTAAATTGGATCTGCTACTTTTTTTTTTCTTGCTCAGGATCTTCACGTATCAAACGAGGATAAGGAGCTTTCATCAAATTATTTGACACCAACAAAAGACATCTCCCCACTACCTCAGCCTCCTTCCTTATCGTCTCTTGATGGCACCCTGTCAGGACCCTCGCATCCACCAACCAGCTCTTTCCCTTTCCCCCCTCATTTCTTTCCACCATCTCTTCCACCTGTTCCACCCCGCCTCCCAAATGGCACCATCCCCATTCCCCCTCCATGTTGGGTCCCACCGCCAAGTCATTGCACTGGCATCCCTATACCTCCTCCCCCTCTCCCCCCTCCTCCTCATCCTCCTCCACACATTCTTCCCCCACCCAATTTTCTCAGACCACCTCCACCTTTGCTGGTGCCACCTTCTGTTCCCCCTGTTGTGCACAAATACCCTTTACCCACACAGTCTGCAGGAGGTTTGGACAGTGGGTCACTTCCCAGACCTGGCAGTGCTGCATTACCTTTCTGCAGACCACCATGGCCCTCTCCACCTTTTCCTAGGTTCAACCCCTTTGTGCCACCTCCAGACTTCCTGCTTGACAAAGAAAACCCTCACAAGATGACCATAGAGAAGGTTTTGGAAATAATTGTGAACGAACTGAAGTCCATCATAACGAAGGACATTAAACGGCAAATGATTGAAGGCCTCGCTTTTAAGGCATTTGAAGACTGGTGGGACTGTCAAGAAAAGAAAAATAAGGTCTTAAATCCTTTATTATTTTTTAGATGAAATGAGGTCTGTTATTTTTTGTGTGTATGCTCTTCTATCATTGTTATTCA
Organism: Ostorhinchus rueppellii; assembly: GCA_030068375.1. NCBI lineage: Eukaryota > Metazoa > Chordata > Actinopteri > Kurtiformes > Apogonidae > Ostorhinchus > Ostorhinchus rueppellii. The sequence continues at coordinate 9,861 of JAQQZY010041382.1, read as the reverse complement.
TTTTGTTTTGTTTTGTTTTATTGCTGTTGTGTTTTATTCATAAGACACAGATGCCTCCAATGAAAAGTGCACTGAGTTCAGATAAGAGGAACAAACTAATAAATCCACTCAATGGCATAAACAACCAGTGCAAAAAACCTCCACTTCCATCATTTAAGGTAAAATATTTACTCCATAATATAAAACACATTGGCATTTTACCTTTGAGTCACTTACAACATCATGTAATGCAGGTAAAAAGGAAAAGAGACAACAATCTTGCTACATCAGAAGATACAGATAATGTGCCGTCTTCTACAAATGAAAGTTCAGGTGGGTGCTTTTAATACATTTGATGTTCATGTAGTATATTAACTCCTCTGTTAGAAAATGTGGTTGCATTTGTTTTCCTGGTTTTAGATGTGAAACAAGGAGATGACACATCAAAGCCTACATCTGAGAAAATCAAACGGAGACATGCAAGACCACTTGCATTCGACAGTGATGACGATGATTATAATAAGGATTGTGAAGCAAAAGAAGATGATAATACAAATCAAGATGAAGTAGTCATATCTGATAAAGTGGTCACATCAAAGCCACCTCGTAATGAGTCTCAGAATTTGGTAAGTAGAGATCAACAATTTAAGTGAAACAAAAAGTCTGTAAATGGCGAAGTAGCTTCTGTTTTGACAGTTAAATATGTTTTTTAATAGGAAAATGTACTTTTGAATGAAATAATGTTTAGAATTGAATGTCTTATAATTGCGTTTGTTTGAAAGAAGCTCAGTATTTGATCCTTTTTATGTTTTGTTGGCCCTTAGTGCAATGAAGGTGATCATGATTTTGTTAGTCATGATGATGTAAACACGGTGGATCATAGACTCTCAGAGAATAAAACATCTGTCATTTCCCAAAGCTCTGAAACAGTATCATCCTCTGATAGTGGTGAGTTACAATATATCATGCAGATGCATCATAAAACTCAAATAAATCAGTAATTTCACATATTAATTTATTTTGCCGTTTGGTTCAAAGACTCTTTTTCCGAGTGCAGCTCTTCAGAGGAAAGCTCATCAGACTTGGACTCCTCTGACTTCTCTTCTGAGAGCTTTGAGGATTCTTCTTACTCCAACCTCAGTCATGAAGAAGAGGACATGGAGGAACATAGAGAGCATGAGCTGAGTAGCGAGTGTATTGTAATATCATCAGATGAAGAGTCGATGGAGCTTGAGCCCCCCGTTACCCCCTCGGCCCCCTTGACCCCTGGTGCTCAGCTAGAGCTGGATCCATCATACTGGTCGGTTCCTTTTCTAAGGGAGGGAACCAATGAGGATGAGTTGACTTCTTGTCAACAAGAGACCTGTGACATAGATGCCATTATGGAGGTCCAAACAACCAGCCATCTGGACCTGCAGCTGCCATCTCCCATAAGACCTCCAGGTTGTCATAAGTTATTGTTTCTCAGACATTCATCTTCTATACCCGCTTTATCCTCACTAGGGTCACGGGGGTCGCATGGAGCCTATCCCAGCTACTTAAGGGCGAAGGCGTGGTACACCCTGGACAAGTCGCCAGTTCATCACAGGGCTGACATATAGAGACAAACAATCACTCTCACGTTCACATCTATGGGCAATTTAGATGAACAGATTAACCTATCAGTGCATGTCTTTGGATTGTGGGAGGAAACCGGAGCACCCGGAGAAAACCCACGCAGAGAAAATGCAAACTCCACACAGAAAAGTCCCAGGGTCCCGCCCGGGAATCGAACCCAGGACCTTCTTACTGTAAGGCACAAGTGCTAACCACTGCAGCACTGTGTTGCCACTGTGTCACCCATTTCTCAGACAAGTACAAAAAATATTACCTTTGAGAATCTTTCCAAGTATTATGCACTCATGCAATGTTATACTACAGTGATGAAATTTAATTCAACACAATTACTCAAAGTGCAAAGTGATATACTTGTACTTCTTTATATACATGTTAATTCTGTTTTATTACTACTTAATATCGTAGTTCCCAACCATTTTTGGCTCGTGACCCCTTTTTAACATCACAACATTCTGGTGACCGCAGACATTCAAAATGGAGACATTTCTCTCTTGGAGATGTCTTAGTGGGGCCAGCGAGTGAAGAAGTTTTTCCATTCTCTGGTTTTCTGACTGCAACTGTGTCAGGGCTGGTTGAAGCATTGGAATACGTGTGGTCACATGATTTGGGTCAATCAAGATATGCCCTCTCAGATATCATATCCTGTATTTTATTTGAACTTGATTTTTATTAGGAAAAGTGTGTGGTGTTTTAATTTTAATGAAATATATGTTGAATCATTAAAAATATGCTTTATTATTATTATTATTATTATTATTATTATTATTTTTTAATCAATTACTAGAAATTTCAGGTGACCCCATTTTAATTCTAGGCGACCCTATGTGAGGTTGCGACCCCAAGGTTGAAAAACACTGACTTAATATTATACCTTTTACTAGTAACACTTGTCAGTCAGCTCTGTTTTGACACTTTAGCTGACGACACAAATATGCATTTTATATACACGTCTACAATATTAGGATAGTATGGTTAACATTCTAGCAATTTTACTGTATTGGAGCATTTCTACTCAGTGATGCTTCTCCTGTTACATCCCTAGAGGAGCTAAATACTTCTTCCGTCTCTTGTATACACCATGAGTACAACTTTATTTGTAAAAAGAAATTCTGGACATGTAAAGTAGCTAAAGGGATCATTGCAATAAGCATGACATTTGTTGAAAAGATTATGAAAATAGCAGTAAATAACTATATATTTTTGTCGTTAATCTGTGTTGCTATAGAGTCACACCTTGATGTAGAGATGCTGAGCCCTGAATGGTCTGTGGAGTTGCCAGAGAACCTGAGACCTCCCACTCCAACTGGCTGCTTGGCAGAAAGTGACCCTGACCTTCTGATAAGAAGTAAACCCACATCTCCAGCTGCGGAGGAGGTGGAGCGCCCACATACACCAGGGAAAGGGATAGGGACTGAACTAGAGAGTGAGGACTCTTCTGATGAAGTCCTCTCCCTCTACCCTACAGACAGCAGACTTGTTCCAGCTCCATCTGAGCCCTCAGCTCTGTACTCATTATATCAGGATATGCCCAGAACTCCTGGTGCAGAGGAGAGAAGTGGGTGGACTCAGTACAGCTCTGGAAAGGCTCCAGCAACTCCAGGCAGAGAGATGAGCATGTCAGAAGATAACACACCTATTAGCAGCCCACCTGTTCCCTCCCTGTCCAGTAATCCCTACATCAGGGCACCAAAGACTCCCGGAAGAGGCATGATTCTTCCCAGAAGATCCATAGTCCACAGGAGGAAGATGCTAACAGTACCAACTCCCATTTCAGAGTCTTCTTCAAACAGTTTGTCTGAATGTTCATCTGACACTGCTGATGGCAACTGCATCGGTACAAGTGTGAAACCAAAGCCACTGCAGGGACTGGAGAATATGCCTGGACTTCTGGATGAGGAGAACAGAAGAAAGTCAGAGAAGTCCTTTTGGAAGAAAAAGGAGAGGAAGATGTTAAAGAGAAAATGGAGAATCCGTCAATGGCAGAGATCATGCAAAAGATTTACTGGCTCATCATCCTTCCACAGTAGAAGACATAGGTGCCGTTCACACTGTGAGGAGAAGAGAATCCTACACAGGGTTTGGAAAGATGGTTTGGATGAAGAAGATGCAAGGCTACTCAGATGCACATATGAAATGCTGCAGGAACAGGATAGTGGCCTTGGATGGCTCAGTGACACACTTTGGATACCTCACCCTCATATCCTTTTAATCATAATGCCAAACACTAATTCAGTTATGTCTGAATAAAATCGTGGATACAATAATGTGAGCATGTGTACACAATATCACAGAGCTGCCAGGTAAAATCAGTGATTTGCAAAATTCTTTTAAATATCTCGAATTTTTCTGCTCTGAATTTTCTATTGAGAGAACATTTCCAGATCCTCCAACCTGGATTAACAATACAAATCTGCTCCAACACGTTAACTAACGGACAGTTTTCATCAGACATTTGTATTAATTAATCACTGTAATCATTGTAATTACTATAAAACTTAAAATGTAACTTTTGCATTCAACAAATCATTTGCAGTCTATGAAAATGAGTTTTTATCCATGGCCCTTGCTGCAGGGTATCATTGTCAGTTCCCTGTCCATCTGACCATCCATCTGTATGTGCAAAATTTTTGGATGCACCGATAAGTCAGGCGGAGGGTTTTCAAGTGTGTGCACATTATTTGTCTTGTTAACAGTGTTCTCAACTGCTTGGAAAGTTTTCTCTTACAATAATAGAAAAATTTGAAAAGACTGGTGACATCCAGAAATCAGTGGAGGAATAATAATAAAATTAGAATAAATCATTGATGCAAATAAAACATTTTACTTTTTTTTTTTTGCATTGTGTGTAGTGCATGGATCTGAGTAGACCGCTCACATTTCAGACTACATAGTTTACTTCCTTAACAAGCACTTACTGACTAAAGTCCTCACAGACAAGTCTGAAGAACACAAATCCTGGCAGCAGCACCACAGGACCGGCTCAGCTCGCAGTGAAGGTTACTACAAAATCAGCAGGAGGGAGAAAATGAAATACCTTAATACAAAACCCTCTGCTGAACTTCCATCCACAAGCACTCAGGTATTTACATACAATGGTTTTACATCTTTTTGATGCATTGTATAATGAGCAAAGAAGTGAAAGTTTTTCTGTTTCATTAGGGACTGAGTATCCTGGCTCAGCTTCCAACATCTCAGCGTGCAAGTTCGGACTTCAGGTCTGAGCAGCGCCGCCTGCTGTCCTCGTTCAACTGTGATAGCGACTTGGTCAAGTTCAACCAGCTAAAGGTAATTTCAGGAGCTGTGACAAAATACTGCCTACATGTACAGAGTTTTGAATGTTTGTTCAATATGCACTGGATTTATGTTGAAGGAAGAAGTATTTGAAGTGTATTTGAACTGGTGTGTTTGCATTTCAAAGCAAATCTATGCAGCAGTATTTCAAGATATTGATCAAATTACCCAAGTCACAAAGTACACATATCCTTCTTACAGCGTATTTGTAAGGCTAATCCCACTTTTGATCATTTTTTCTGATTATTATTAAGTCTTTTTTATTTTATCAGTATATAGATCAGATGAGTAAACATGCACCACACAATGAAATTGAACTTCAGCATTTAAAGGTAGAGTAGAGTAGTAGAGTAGAGTAGAGATACTTTATTGAGCCCGAAGGAAATTAAGGTGTCCAGCAGCAGGTGGGGTCTGAGATGTTTTTCTGGAGCATTTTTTACTATATTGCTAAAAATCCCCTTCATACCCCAATTGAAAAAAAGTAATTAAATGCTCTGACACAAAAATGAAAAGTTTTATTCACCTGTGGAACACTACAGGACTGAAAAAACAACACCCAGTCATTTTGAGCACCCACTCGAAATGATTGAACAGTGATGTGTCTATCAAATTCAAATGCCATCTGTTCCGCCCCGCCCCGAGCATTGCACGTTCCAGTAGGCTGGAGGCTTGGCTTCAGGGGAGGAGTCTGAAGAAAGGGGTTGGGACTTTTGAATTGTGTCTTTCAAAATGTAGCCTGCTCGAGCCGTTTTTCTAACATCTCAGACCCCACCTTTAACCCATCACTACAACATGTAGGAAGACGCCACACAATGCAGACTAGGAGAAGTGGGCTTACATATCAAATGCCCGGGAAGGAAATCGGGGGTTAAGTCCCTTGTTCAAGGGCACATCAACCAACAACTTTCTGACAGTCTGGGGAATCTAACCAGTGGTTACAAGCTGACTCCAGCCTTCTAGGCCATGGCTGCCCCCCAAAACCTTTGTCCAAAACTGGAAAAGTTACAGAAAGACTGCTCCAGGTGAGGCTTGAACTCACAACCTCGGCATTGCTCTACAGTGTACTGTCATATAAGTACCGCGCGCTAACCGATTGCGCCACTGGAGCGCTGCATAATGTAACAGGTAAACAAACAATTAACCCTGTCTGATAAATGAATGATCCACAATAGCTGCATAATGGATGTGCTGCCTGGGGATCAAATCTGGGTCACAAGAATGGATTTCTCATGTGATAACTCTACACCAAAAGTGCTGAGTATGACTTATGTCCCTGTTTATATGATAAATACTAGTTAAAGCTGGTTAGTGATTGTGGGTTATGATGACTGTGATAAATATTGGGAAACTGACATCCTCCAGCCTGTGGACTGTAGAGTTGGTGTTAGAGCCATACTTTGAGGTTTATTTTAATAATTATTGCTTCTAAGTTTTTACTGACTTTTTAGATAATAATTACTTTTCCATGGCTTGTTTCTTTGTTTTGTGGTTTAGCCTGATTATTTATTCATTTATTTAATAGTAAGTATGAATTGGAGAAATAACCATAATTTCTTAATTTTATCAAGTATGAAAGGAGAGGGGCACTGATACAGTGTTTTAACACATGGTGTTATATTTGTGTGACGCTTGATATTGAAAATAATAAGATTGGATAATGGATGGTGTGGATTTTAGGAGCATGAATCACAGAACTGAGGATGGCAAAATAAGAAAAATGAAAAGTACAATAAAGAATGACCAAGATACTTCAATTGGTCAGTCAGCATATTGTTGTTTTAGTATAGCAAGTATATTTAATTCTTTCAAATTAATTAAAAGAGAAAACTGTTTTCTTCATCACTCTAGTGTTGAGATGCTTTTGTTGCCACCCTTGTTTTGGTTTGTGTTACTCTGCTTGGCTGCAGCAGCACTTTTGCGGGTAATCACCAAATAAAATGTGCTCTTACAACAGTATCCTGGGTGTTTTTGGGGTTGGGTTTCTCAAAACGGGAGAAAAGACTTATCCAGGTTGATGAAACTGGACTGTTTACATGCTCAAACACAAAAACAAAACACTTAAAATAAAATTATATTTTGCTTTTTTTCTTTTTTTGCTTAGACAAAAGAAAAAAAGCAAAATATAATTACAACAACAGAAAACAAAATGAACGTCTTTAGCCTTAAAACACTTAAAAAACTAGATCGTAGTGAGGATATTCAAATACATGTGCATTCGAGTTTGTTTTATGTTTGTGGTACTAGCATTTTCAGTTGTACAAAAGGAGAATGTTTGAGTTTAGCCGAAATGTTTTCATATGCTCATCCACCAGTTTCGAAAGAAGAGGATTTGTTTCAGCCGGAGTCACATCCATGAGTGGGGTCTGTTTGCAATGGAGCCCATAGCAGCAGATGAGATGGTGATTGAGTACGTGGGCCAAGTCATCAGACAGGTAACACAAACTAAAAATGAATGCACCTAGTTTTCCCAGTGATGCACTCACTTTCATTTGTGTGAATTGGTTGGTTGGTCCTCAGGGACCCCTCTGGTTGTTCTGGGTACTTTCCATGAGTGTGAGTAAACAACACTGTCAACTTTGTTCCTCCTCCTTAGGTCATTGCTGACATGCGAGAGCAGCGATACGAGGAGGAGGGAATTGGAAGTAGCTATTTGTTCAGGATTGATCAGGATACAATCATTGACGCCACTAAATGTGGAAATTTGGCCAGATTTATCAACCACAGCTGCAGTGTGAGTATGGTATCAGAAAACTAAGATTTGTCCTGGTTGTAGATTCAATTATTATTAAGAGCCAGTAATTATAGAAGTAGGATTATGAGACTTCAATGCAAAACACATTTTCAATGTTATCGCTGAATTCATTTTTGAACCTTTTTCTTGCAGCCAAACTGCTACGCAAAGATCATCACTGTAGAATCCCAGAAAAAGATTGTGATTTACTCCCGACAGCCCATAAGCATTAATGAAGAGATCACATATGACTACAAGTTCCCCATCGAAGAAACCAAAATCCCCTGTTTGTGTGGAGCAGATTCCTGCAGGGGCTCTTTGAACTGACCATAATGAAGTGGTCTGCTCATTGTTTGTCAGCAGTTACAGTTTTCTGAAGTACTTTATAAACACAAGCAATGATGTTGCTTCAGGAAGAGGCATTTTAATAATGTTTAATGAAATAACTGCACAGTCAGTCAGTGCCTGGAGTTCATATGGATACATAATGACTGAGCTGAAATGAGCAAGAATAAGACCGAGTACTTGGACCTTTATTTTATTAAAGGACATTTGAGATGAAGTGATAAAAACACTACTTTTAACTATGAACTCATGACAATTATTCTTGATATAAATGTATGGTTAAATGTTTTCATTTATGAGAGCTTAAATGATGTTTTGCTTGAGTCAAGCTTGTGTATATCATAATTCTGTTGACACTGTTCAAAAAGAAACCATTGGATGATGAATCATACAATAAGTCGTGTACTTTACTGCATTTGTGATACAATCTCACATAAAATGTTTCTTCATAAAGACCAGGAGAACATGTAATGAACCGGCACATAAAATGAAAGGGACATTGTAATAAACATGCAGAAAAAAGGAATCCTAACAGACTCAATAAACATACTTTGTGCATTAATGTTGTGTTTCTCAGTATCAGAGCATTGATGGCATCAGTATCAAACCTAAGAAGTAAACAGGACCTTCAATAGACAGTGTCTGCTCATACTAAGTGACAGTCGCTGAGATATTTTAAAACTTGAAAGTGGTAGTAACACTGGGATCACATGCTCTTTGATACTCCATTGGGAGTCAGGATAGTAAGGTTTCCTCTTGCATGCTGGTCTGCTTCGATGGCCTCGAAAAGAGACTTGAAGTTTCCAGCCCCAAAGCCCTGAAAATAAAACAAAAGTGAACGATTGGAACTGTTGAAGGTGAAATCCTGCAGAAAAATGTACTGTCTGTGTTGTATAACTTTTAGTTTAGTATTCAGTTTTATCTGATCAGGTGGTGCCCTCACCTGGTGGTTGTGTCTCTGGATGACTTCTAAAAACACAGTGGGGCGATCCTGGACCGGCTTGGTGAAGATCTGAAGTAAATATCCGTTATCGTCATAGTCCACCAGAATCTTCAGCTCCTGTGTGAGGATGGAAGGCAACATTTGTGTCATGAGCTGCTCCTCAAAAGCATTCCAGGTGCAGATATAATGTAGGACATTTTCTTTGACTTTTTTTTAGCCATATGTGTTAAAATGTGATCATCTTCTGACCTGCAGAATGTCCAGGTCCTCTTCCACTTTGACTTTTGACAGTTTCAGGTTCTCCCTCAGCTGCTCGTAGTAAGTGTCTGGTACAGACATGAACTCCATCCCACGTTCCTTCAGATTACGGATCTGCAAACAGGAGATTGTAGTGAGTATTACTATTACTGCAGGGTTGCATGTGGTTACTTTAGTACATTTATGCAATTATGGTACAATTTTAACATCTGTTTTTTTTTGTTTTTTTTTTACCCCACATTCGTTTGACTCAGTACTTCATACATGTATTATATATTACACACTAATCAACAACAGATGTCATTAAAGTCACAAAAACAAATATTCTATAATAATATAACACTTGTGTTTATGAGTTCTTCAAAAAATATCCTCCTAAGATGAAGGAAAGTACAAGTTTCTGCTTTGTTGCACCATTTTTCCAGATACTTTTCATGAACATTAGCAGTAGACAGGTTTCTGTTTTTTTTTTTTTTTTTTTTTTTTTAAATTGACCCTTTCATGTGTAGTGGTCACTACGGTGGACAGCTGTTCAAAGGTGTTCTCTTGTATATGTATGGATTTGTTGTTTTAGTTCCACATCAGCCAACACACTAGATGCTTAAGTATCCTCCCATACAGTGGAATTCATACCATTACTGTAAATTTGCTGTTTTAGATAATCCTGATCTGCAGTGACATGTTTGATTGTAATGGG